>CAWUFW010028487.1:0-21673 GCA_963921515.1 Calotriton arnoldi | reverse complement strand
ATAAATTTGATGTGCGGTGTTTTCCCTTTAGGGAGTGCTACTACCAATCGTTATTTTATATATCTTGATTCTAATCATCTCAATTTTGCAGATCTATCCCCGCCTCTTTCATTGGGTGGAACTTGATCTAGACAAAAGAATTGGAGGAAATTTCTATTACTCTTGTGGTGGATTGCAAAATGTCTTGCAACAGGTTAGGTTTGATCATTATTTACGATTGCATGTGCATGCTCCGGAATACGATGTTTAGTTGGATGTATTGTACTTCCTACATACATGAGTTGGCATGGGCACTTCAAACAGTAAACTGAGTATGAGGTATTACAATTCAGAAATTTTGTAATAGTTCTTGATTTACTGCAGCCAGGTACTGAATATGAAAAATATCTTGGTGCTGTGTTTGCAAGCTTTGCACTGAGTGCATGGGAAAAAAACTGTGATATTGCTGACCCTAGAGCTAATAGTAGCTGTAGATAGATGACTCTGTACTATAGTGTCTTTTATTGAGTAACTCTTCCTGTACGTTATACTAGGACATCCTGCTACCTACAATAGGATCAGTTTTCAGAATATACCAATTGTGCCGTATTATCTTACTTATGGCGCCCACATCTTTAGAAAAGGTAGTAATTCATCTAAATTCTTGATGTGATTTCTCTTCAGAGGTCTTCTCTTGGAGTAGAATATTACGTGAAACCTTTGCTGCTCTTTCTTGTGCATTTTCTAGCAACCTTTCAGAGTACCTTCTTGTCCTAAATTTTGAGTGATGTAATATGTGAGGTCATAAGCAGTGCATTGTGGGGGCTCGAGTTATAGTTAGCTCAGCTAACTATAACGGCTGAATTTCACTGGTTTTGTACAAGTGAAATCTGAGCATAACTATAACATCCCTGTAACTTTTGTTTTTTTCAGTGAACTTATAAGCCTGAAAGGGTATTGTTTTGACTTATACTGGGTGCTCACTTGTGTCTGAACAAAGCTATACCTCTCTGAAGAGCTCTAATGAGAGCAAAACACGTGTAAGGGGTTGCTTTTATTCCTTTCAGGTTGGCTTGCTTGGTATTTTACCAATACAAAGCTGTAATACTGTGCCTGGAGTGGTAAAAGGCTTTTGTCATTTTACAGCTCGGCATGGATAGCACTGTGCTAGTCCTATGCTTAAAGACTTTGATAGAAAAGCAGATATTTGAGGTGAGCAAATTTAGAGTGTCGCTGGTGTAGGGGGTGCTCTAAACAAGAGCTGCTTTCCACCTAAACTTGAGAACTACCCAGAGTTTTCTGCTTCTTTTTTGCATAATTTATGCGTCCCTCTAAGCCTGAATATATATATATATATATATATATATATTCAGGCCTAGAGGGACGCATAAATTATAAAAAGAAGCAGAGAACTCCAGGTAAATATATATATATATTTATATATATATATTCATGCTTAGAGTGACGCATAAATTATGCAAAAAAAGCAAAGAACTCTGGGTAGTAAAAATATATATATTACCTACTGGCAGTCGCCAGTATGTAGTTACTGTTAGGACCTAGTTTCTATTCAAAAAGCATTCTTTCTTTTGCCAATATCTTTGACGCCGTTTGACGAATCTTGGGGAAATTTTCAAAAATAATGGCTTGTTCGCTTCAGCGGCGGTGTTGAAAGGTTCGGGTTGATTCGTCAAGTGGGGCCCGAGAAAAAAGGGGGGGTCCCAAAAAGCGTTTACTCCATGTTAATTTCCATAGGAAACTTTAGACACAGCTACAGCCCGAACTGCTGAGCAGAATTACACCAAATTTGGCAAAAAGGTAGCTCTTGGTTCAGAAAGCGCCCTTTTTGTTAAACGGTGTAAATCCGTTCATTAGTTCCTGAGAAATTTAAAGATTTCTCAGACATACAACTGTGGGCGCGGAAGATCCGCGAACCCTCCCGAACTTGAGCCTGAGTTCTGATTGGCTGCCAACACTTCAAACTAGGAAGTGTTCGCAGCCATCTTGTGACTCAATTGAACCGAGTCAGAAGAAAAAAGGTTAAAAAAAAGAAAAGGGGGCAAGGTAGAAACCCCTAACCCCTAGGTCTGCTCAGGGGTCCCACAGGGACCCGAGGGCCAAAACAAAGCAATTAAAAAAATAAAAATTAAAAAGAATTCTGCGGGATTCGCGCAGCAATTTTCAGCAATCCTGCTGAAATGTTTTAAAAAACGAAGCGCGGTCTCCTGCGCTTCATTTCTATTAAGTCCTGGGTGGGCCAGGTCCCGGGGGCAATGGGTAATTGTAGTGCCGGGGTCCGTGGGGGCCCCTGCTACCCTGGGGATCGGCACCTCCCCAGGCTGATACAAATTTAAATGCGGGGGGCATGCAGCCCCCCGCAGCCCCGAGGACCGTCTCCTCCCCGGGACTTTGATTTATAAATGAAGTGGGGGGGCTCCTGCCCACCCACACTGCCCTGGGGACCACCACCTCTCTGGGGCTATATGCCTTACATGCGGGGGGCCATGCGGCCCCACCGCAGCCCCGGGGACCGACACCTCTCTGTGGCTTATTTTAAAAATGAAGTGTGGGGGGGGCTCGAGCCCCCCCACAGTGTCCTGGGGATCACCACCTCCCTGGGGCACTAATTATTTAAATGCGGGGGTCCGTTGCAGGCCCCTGGCCCCGGGGACCACCACCTCCCGAGGCTTTAAACATGATGGGAGGGGGCCTGCACAGCCCCTCCCTCCAGGAGCCCTCCATGGCCTGGGGACCACCAACCCCCAGGGCCGGCTCCAGCAATGTCCCGGGGTGCCCACCCCCGGGACATTGCAGTTTGCTATGGCATGGCGGGAGCATTGCTCCCGCCATGCCTTAGCAAACTTCTGCTTCGCTTCATGGAAGCGAGAGCAGGAAAACTGCTCTTGCTTCCATGAAGCGAAGCAGAATTGCTTTTGGGCAAAGGGAGCTACATGTTTGCAGCTCCCTTTGTCCAAAAGCAATGCCGTCTACTGCAGGAGGCGGGGAGCCGACAGGGAACTGCGGGGCCTTCCCCCCACACGATCCCCAACATGAGGCCAAGCCGCGGGGGATGGGGTACCTGGGGCCCAAAATGGACAGGGTAGGGGGGCCGCACAGGCCCCCCTACCCATTTTTTATAAAAAAATAAAATAAAGGATTGGCCATGCCCCGGGGGATGGGCTCCCCGGGGCTATATCGGCCTCAGGAGGGGGGCCCCCCTACAAAACATTTTTTTTTTAAATTAGAGGGCAGGCCCCGGGGGATGGAGTCCCCGGGTCCAAAACTGGTTTAGGGAAAGGGGGGCAGGCCACCCCCTTCCTTAAAAAAAGTTTTTAAAAACGGCGGGTCACGGGGGGATGGGGTCAATGGGGCCAACATCGGCCTGGGGAGGGGGGCCGCACAGCCCCCCTTTAACAAAAAAATTAAACAAAGGCCTAGCCCCCCGGGATGGGGTCAACAGGCCGTAATCGGCCTCAGGAGGGGGTCCACGCGCCCCCCTCCCTTTTCAGTTTATTTAAAAAACAAAATGACTAAGGCCCCGGGGGATGGGGTCCCCGGGGCCGAAAAGGGTCAAGGGAAGGGGGGCCACACAGACCCCTTCCTATAAAAAAAAAAAAAAACGGCAACTTGCCGGAGGCCCCACCCCCACCCTGCACGACTCTGCAAATGCGCCTCCTAGCGCACTCTGGGTTGGGGGATGAAGTCCCCTTCACTGGTGAGGGTCCTTAGGGGCCAACTAGCCCACCAGGTACCTCCAGTAAGCCCCACACAGTGGGATTGCTGAGAGGTGGTCCGAGGCCACACCACTTTTTACAACACTCTGCAAATGCACCTCTTGGCACACTGCTGATGGGGCGATGAGGGCCCCTTGTGTCCTGAGGACTTCAGGACTAAAGTGGACTTCATTCCCCAAGCACCCCTCTTCCCTCTTTCTGCATCTCTCTTGCCTCTTTCTGCACCTCTCTTGCCTCTTTCTGCAATTCTCTTGCATCTTTCTGCACCTCTCTTGCCTCTTTCTGCACCCCTCTTGCCTCTTTCTGCACCTCTGTTGGTTCTTTCTGCACTTCTCTTGGTTTTTTCTGCACCCCTCTTGCCTCTTTTTGCACCCCTCTCCCTTCTTTCTGCACCTCGCTTGCCTCTTTATGCACCCATGTTCCCTCTTTCTGCACCTCTCTTGCCTGTTTCTGCACATCTTTTGCCTCTTTCTGCTCCACTCTTGCCTCATTCTGCACCGCTGTTGGTTCTTTCTGTACTTCTCTTGCTTCTTTCTGCACATCTCTTGTTCCTTTCTGCACGCCTCTTGCCTCTTTCTGCCCCCCTCTTCCCTCTTTCTGCAACCCTCTTCCCTCTTTCTGCACCACTCTTGCCTCTTTCTGCACCTCTCTTGCCTTTTTCTGCACATCTGTTGCCTCTTTCTACACCTTTGTTTCTTCTTTCTGCAATTCTCTTGCTTCTCTCTGAACCTCTCTTGCTTCTTTCGTCACCCCTCTTGCCTCCTCCTGCACCCCTCTTCCCTCTTTCTGCTTCTCTCTTGCCTCTTTTTGCACCTCTCCTGCCTCTTTCTGCACTTTTCTTGCCTCTTTCTGCACCTCTGTTGCTTCTTTCTGCACTTCTCTTGCCTCTTTCTGTACCCGTCTTGCCTCTAACTGCATCTCTCTTACCTCTTTCAACACTTCTCTTGCCTCTTTCTGCACTTCTCTTGCCTCTTTCTACACCTCTCTAGCCTCTTTCTGCACCTTTCTTCCTCTTTCTGCGCCTTTCTTCCTCTTTCTTCACCTCTCTTGCCTCTTTATGCACCTGTCCTCCTCTTTCTTCAGTTCTCTTGCTTCTTTCTGCACCTCTCTTGCCTCTTTCTACACCTCTCTTGCCTCTTTCTGCACCTCTCTTGCCTCTTTCTGCACCTTTCTTCCTCTATCTGCGCCTTTCTTCCTCTTTTTGCACTTCTCTTGCCTCTTTCTGCACCTCTCTTGCTTCTTTCTGCACCCCACTTGCCTCTATCTGCACTTCTCTTGCTTCTTTCTCTGCCTTTCTTCCTCTTTCTGCACCTTTCTTCCTCTTTCTGCAGTTCTCTTGCTTCTTTCTGCAATTCTCTTCCCTCTTTCTGCACCTTTCTTGCCCCTTTCTGCACCTCTCTTGCCTCTTTCTGCACTTCTCTTGCTTCTTTCTGCACCTTTCTTCCTCTTCCTTTACCTCTCTTTCTTCTTTGTGTACCTCTCTTGCCTCTTTCTGCACTTTTCCTCCTCTTTCTTCAATTCTCTTGCTTCTTTCTGCACCTCTCTTGCCTCTTTATTCACCTCTCTTGCTTCTTTCTGCACTTATCTTCCCTCTTTCTGCACCCCTCTTGACTCTTTCTGCCCCTCTGTTGGTTCTTTATGCACTTCTCTTGCTTCTTTCTGCACCTCTCTTGCTTCTTTCTGCACCCCTCTGGCCTCTTTCTGCACCGTTCTTCCATCTCTCTGCACCTCTCTTGCCTCTGTTTACACCTCTCTTGCCTCTTTCTGCACCTCTCTTGCTTCTTTCTGTATCCCTCTTGCTTCTTTCTTCACCGATCTTGCCTCTTTCTGCACCCCTATTCCCTCTTTCTGCACCTCACTTGCCCCTTTCTGTACCTCTCTTGCCTCTTTCTGCCCCTCTGTTGCTTCTTTTTGCTCTTCTCTTGCCTCTTTCTGTACCCCTCTTGCCTCTTTCTGCATCTCTCTTACCCCTTTCAACACCTCTCGTGCCTCTTTATGCACTTCTCTTGCTTCTATCTGTACCTCTGTTGCTTCTTTCTGCATTTCTCCTGCCTGTTTCTGCACTTCTCGTGCCTGTTTCTGCACCCCTGTTCTCTCTTTCTGCACCTCTCTTGCCTCTTTCTGCACCTCTCTTGCCTTTTTCTGCAGTTCTCTTGCCTCTTTCTGCACCTCGGTTGCTTCTTTCTGCACTTCTCTTGCCTCTTGCTGCACCCCTCTTGCCTCTTTCTGCACCTCTGTTGGTTCTTTCTGCACCCCTCTTGCCTCTTTCTGCACCTCTCTTCCTTCTTTTTGCACCTCTCTTGCCTTTTTCTGCACGTCTCTTGCCTCTTTCTGTAACTCTGTTGCTTCTTTCTGCACTTCTCTTGCCTATTTCTGTACCTCTCTTGCCTCTTGCTGGACCTCTCTTGCTTCTTTCTGCACCTTTCTTCCTCTTTCTGCGCCTTTCTTCCTCTTTTTGCACCTCTCTTGCCTCTTTCTGCACCTCTCCTGCTTCTTTCTGCACCCCACTTGCCTCTTTCTGCATTTATCTTGCTTCTTTCTGTGCCTGTCTTCCTCTTTCAGCACCTTTCTTCCTCTTTCTGCATTTCTCTTGCTTCTTTCTGCAATTCTCTTGCCTCTTTCTGCACCTTTCTTGCCTTTTTCTGCACCTCTCTTGCCTCTTTCTACAACTCTGTTTCTTCTTTCTGTACTTCTCATACCTCTTTCTGCACCTATCTTGCCTCTTGCTGGACCTCTCTTGCCTCTTTCTGCACCTCTCTTGGTTCTTTCTGCACCCCACTGGCCTCTTTCTGCACTTCTCTTGCTACTTTCCGCACCTTTCTTCCTCTTCCTTTACCTCTCTTGCCTCTTTCTGCACCTCTCTTGCCTTTTTCTGCACCTCTCTTGCCTCTTTCTACAACTCTGTTTCTTCTTTCTGTACTTCTCATGCCTCTTTCTGCACCTATCTTGCCTCTTGCTGGACCTCTCTTGCCTCTTTCTGCACCTCTCTTGGTTCTTTCTGCACCCCACTGGCCTCTTTCTGCACTTCTCTTGCTTCTTTCTGTGACTTTCTTCCTCCTTCTGCACCTTTCTTCCTCTTTCTGCAGTTCTCTTGCTTCTTTCTGCAGTTCTCTTGCCTCTTTCAGCACTTCTCTTGCCTCTTTCTGCATCTCTGTTGCCTCTTTCTGCACCTCTTTTGCCTCTTTCTGCACCTCTCTTTCCTCTTTCTGTATCTCTCTTGCCTCTTTCTGTATCTCACTTGCCTCTTTCAACACCTCTCTTGCCTCTTTCTGCACTTCTCTTGCCTCTTTCTACACCTCTCGTGCCTCTTTCTGCACCACTCTTGCCTCTTTCTGCACCTCTCTTGCCTTTTTCTGAACATCTCTTGCCTCTTTCTGCAACTCAGTTGCTTCTTTCTGCACAACTCTTGCCTCTTTCTGCACCTCTCTTGCCTCTTTCTGCACCTCTCTTGCCTCTTGCTGCACCCCTCTTGCCTCCTTCTGCACCCCTCTTGCCTATTTCTGCACATCTCTTGCCTATTTCTGCACCTCTTGCCTTTTTCTGCATGTCTCTTGCCTCTTTCTGCAACTCTGTTGCTTCTTTCTGCACTTCTCTTGCCTCTTTCTGTACCTCTCTTGCCTCTTGCTGGACCTCTCTTGCTTCTTACTGCACCTTTCTTTCTCTTTCTGCACCTTTCTTCCTCTTTTTGCACCTCTCTTGCCTCTTTCTGCACCACTCTTGCTTCTTTCTGCACCCCACTTGCCTCTTTCTGCACTTCTCTTGCTTCTTTCTGTGCCTTTCTTCCTCTTTCTGCACCTTTCATCCTCTTTCTGCAGTTCTCTTACTTCTTTCTGCAATTCTCTTGCCTCTTTCTGCACCTCTCTTGCCTCTTTCTGCACCTCTCTTTGTCTCTTTCTGTACTTCTCTTTCTTCTTTCCGCGCCTTTCTTCCTCTTCCTTTACCTCTCTTGCTTCTTTCTGTACCTCTCTTTCCTCTTTCTGCACCTTTCCTCCTCTTTCTTCAATTCTCTTGCTTCTTTCTGCACCTCTCTTGCCTCTTTCTTCACCTCTCTTGCTTCTTTCTGCACATATCTTCCCTCTTTCTGCACCCCTCTTGCTGCCCCTCTGTTGGTTCTTTATGCACTTCTCTTGCTTCTTTCTGTACCTCTCTTGCCTCTTTCTGCACCCCTCTGGCCTCTTTCTGCACCGTTCTTCCATCTTTCTGCACCTCTCTTGCCTCTGTTTATACCTCTCTTGCCTCTTTTTGCACCTCTCTTGCCTCTTTCTGCACCTCTGTTGCTTCTTTTTGCACTTCTCTTGCCTCTTTCTGTACCCCTCTTGCCTCTTTCTACATCTCTCTTACCTCTTTCAACAACTCTCTTGCCTCTTTATGTACTTCTCTTGCTTCTTTCTGCACCTCTGTTGCTTCTTTCTGCACTTCTCCTGCTTGTTTCTGCACTTCTCCTGCCTGTTTCTGCCCCCCTGTTCCCTCTTTCTGCACCTCTCTTGCCTCTTTCTGTACCTCTCTTGCCTTTTTCTGCAGTTCTCTTGCCTCTTTCTGCACCTCTGTTGCTTCTTTCTGCACTTCTCTTGCCTCTTTCTGCACCCCTCTTGCTTCTTTCTGCACCTCTGTTGGTCCTTTCTGCACCCCTCTTGCTTCTTTCTGCACCTCTCTTGCCTCTTTCTGCACCTCTCTTGCTTTTTTCTGCAACTCTGTTGCTTCTTTCTGTACTTATCTTGCCTCTTTCTGCACCTCTCTTGCCTCTTGCTGGACCTCTCTTGCCTCTTTCTGTACCTTTCTTCCTCTTTCTGCGCCTTTCTTCCTCTTTTTGCACCTCTCTTGCCTTTTTCTGCACCTCTCTTGCTTCTTTCTGCACCTCACTTGCTTCTTTCTGAACTTCTCTTGCCTGTTTCTGTACCTCTCTCTTCTTTTTCCACCTTTCTTCCTCTTTCTGCAGTTCTCTTGCTTCTTTCTGCAATTCTCTTGCCTCTTTCTGCACCTTTCTTGCCTCTTTCTGCACCTCTCTTGCCTCATTCCGCACTTCTCTTGCTTCTTTCCGTGCCTTTCTTCCTCTTCCTTTACCTCTCTTGCTTCTTTCTGTACCGCTATTGCCTTTTTCTGTACCTTTCCTCCTCTTTCTTCAATTCTCTTGCTTCTTTCTGCACCTCTCTTGCCTCTTTCTTCACCTCTCTTGCTTCTTTCTGCACTTATCTTCCCTTTTACTGCACCGCTCTTGCCTCTTTCTGCACCTCTGTTGGTTCTTTCTGCACTTCTCTTGCTTCTTTCTGCACCTCTCTGGCCTCTTTCTGCACCGTTCTTCCATCTTTCTGCACCTCTCTTGCCTCTGTTCTACACCTCTCTTGCCTCTTTCTGCACCTCTCTTGCCTCTTTCTGCACCTCTCTTGCTTCTTTCTGTACCTCTCTTGCTTCTTTCTGTACCTCTCTTGCTTATTTCTTCACCGATCTTGCCTCTTTCTGCACCCCTCTTCCTCTTTCTGCACCTCTCTTGCTACTTTCTGCACCTCTCTTGCCTCTTTCTGCACTTCTCTCACCTCTTTCTGTACCCCTCTCGCCTCTTTCTGCATCTCTCTTACCTCTTTCAACACCTCTCTTGCCTCTTTATGCACTTCTCTTGCTTCTTTCTGCACCTCTCTTGCTTCTTTCTGCACCTCTGTTGCTTCTTTCTGCACTTCTCTTGCCTGTTTCTGCACTTCTCGTGCCTGTTTCTGCACCTCTCTTTCCTTTTTCTGCACTTCTCTTGCCTCTTTCTGCAACCCTCTTGCCTCTTTCTGCACCTCTGTTGGTTCTTTCTGCACCTCTCTTGTCTCTTTCTGCACTTCTCTTGCTTCTTTAAGCGCATTTCTTCCTCTTCCTGTACCTCTCTTGCTTCTTTCTGTACCTCTCTTGCCTCTTTCTGCACCTTTCCTCCTCTTTCTTCAGTTCTTGTGCTTCTTTCTGCACCTCTCTTGCCTCTCTCTGCACTTCTCTTACTTCTTTCTGCACTTCTCTTCCTGATTTCTGCACCTCTCTTGCCTCTTTCTGCACCTCTGTTGGTTCTGTCTGCACTTCTCTTGCTTCTTTCTGCACCTCTCTTGCCTCTTTCTGCACCTTTCCTCCTGTTTCTTCAGTTCTCTTGCTTCTTTCTGCACCCCTCTTGCCTCTTTCTGCACCCATCTTCCCACTTTCTGCACCCCTCTTCCTTCTTTCTGCACCTCTCTTGCCTCTTTCTGCAGCTCTGTTGCCTCTTTCAGCACTTCTCTTGCCTCTTTCTGAATCTCTGTTGCTTCTTTCTGCACCTCTTTTGCCTCTTTCTGCACCTTTCGTCCTCTTTCTGTGACTTTCTTCCTCTTTCTGCACCTCTCTTGCCTCTTTCTGCACCTCTCTTGCCTCTTTCTGTATCTCTCTTGCCTCTTTATGTATCTCACTTGCCTCTTTCTGTACCTCTCTTGCTTCTTTCTGCACCTCACTTGCCTCTTTGTGCACCTCACTTCCTCTTTCTGCACCTCACTCTCTTCTTTCTGCACTTCTCTTGCCTCTTTCTGCACCTCACTTGCCTCTTTCTGCACTTCACTTGCCTCTTTCTGCAATTCTCTTGCCTCTTTCTGCACCTTTCTTGCCTCTTTCTGCACCTCTCTTGCCTCTTTCCGCACTTCTCTTGCTTCTTTCCGCGCCTTTCTTCCTCTTCCTTTACCTCTCTTGCTTCTTTCTGTACCTCTCTTGCCTCTTTCTGTACCTTTCCTCCTCTGTCTTCAATTCTCTTGCTTCTTTCTGCACCTCTCTTGCCTCTTTCTTCACCTCTCTTGCTTCTTTCTGCACTTATCTTCCCTTTTCTGCACCCCTCTTGCCTCTTTCTGCACCTCTGTTGGCTCTTTCTGTACTTCTCTTGCTTCTTTCTGCACCTCTCTTGCTTCTTTCTGCACCCCTCTGGCCTCTTTCTGCACCGTTCTTCCATCTTTCTGCACCTCTCTTGCCTCTGTTTACACCTCTCGTGCCTCTTTTTGCACCTCTCTTGCCTCTTTCTGCACCTCTCTTGCTTCTTTCTGTACCTCTCTCGCTTCTTTCTGTACTCCTCTTGCTTATTTCTTCACCGATCTTGCCTCTTTCTGCACCCCTCTTCCCTCTTTCTGCACCTCTCTTGCCTCTTTCTGCACTTCTCTCGCCTCTTTCTGTACCCCTCTCGCCTCTTTCTGCATCTCTCTTACCTCTTTCAACACCTCTCTTGCCTCTTCATGCACTTCTCTTGCTTCTTTCCGCGCCTTTCTTCCTCTTCCTTTACCTCTCTTGCTTCTTTCTGTACCTCTCTTGCCTTTTTCTGTACCTTTCCTCCTCTTTCTTCAATTCTCTTGCTTCTTTCTGCACCTCTCTTGCCTCTTTCTTCACCTCTCTTGCTTCTTTCTGCACTTATCTTCCCTTTTACTGCACCCCTCTTGCCTCTTTCTGTACCTCTGTGGGTTCTATCTGTACTTCTCTTGTTATTTTCTGCACTCTCTTGCTTCTTTCTGGACCTCTCTGGCCTCTTTCTGCACTGTTCTTCCATCTTTCTGCACCTCTCTTGCCTCTGTTCTACACCTCTCGTGCCTCTTTCTGCACCTTCTCTTGCCTCTTTCTGCACCTCTCTTGCTTCTTTCTGCACTGCTCTTGCTTCTTTCTGTACCTCTCTTGCTTCTTTCTGCACCGATCTTGCCTCTTTCTGAACCTCTCTTCCCTCTTTCTGCACCTCTCTTGCCACTTTCTGCACCTCTCTTGCCTCTTTCTGCACTTCTCTTGCCTCTTTCTGTACCCCTCTCACCTCTTTCTGCATCTCTCTTACCTTTCAATACCTCTCTTGCCTCTTTATGCACTTCTCTTGCTTCTTTCTGCACCTCTGTTGCTTCTTTCTGCACTTCTCTTGCCTGTTTCTGCACTTCTCGTGCCTGTTTCTGCACCTCTCTTTCCTTTTTCTGCACTTCTCTTGCCTCTTTCTGCACCCCTCTTGCCTCTTTCTGCACCTCTGTTGGTTCTTTCAGCACCTCTCTTGTCTCTTTCTGCACTTCTCTTGCTTTTTAAGTGCATTTCTTCCTCTTCCTGTACATCTCTTGCTTCTTTCTGTACCTCTCTTGCCTCTTTCTGCACCTTTCCTCCTCTTTCTTCGGTTCTCTTGCTTCTTTCTGCACCTCTCTTGCCTCCCTCTGCACTTCTCTTACTTCTTTCTGCACTTCTCTTGCCTCTTTCTGCACCTCTGTTGGTTCTTTCTGCACTTCTCTTGCTTCTTTCTGCACCTCTCTTGCCTCTTTCTGCACCTTTCCTCCTCTTTCTTCAGTTCTCTTGCTTCTTTCTGCACCCCTCTTGCCTCTTTCTGCACCCCTCTTCCCACTTTCTGCACCCCTCTTCCCTCTTTCTGCACCTCTTTTGCCTCTTTCTGCACCTCTGTTGCCTCTTTCAGCACTTCTCTTGCCTCTTTCTCAATCTCTGTTGCCTCTTTCTGCACCTCTTTTGCCTCTTTCTGCACCTTTCTTCCTCTTTCTGTGACTTTCTTCCTCTTTCTGCACCTCTCTTGCCTCTTTCTGCACCTCTCTTGCCTCTGTCTGTATCTCTCTTGCTTCTTTCTGTACCCCTCTTGCTTATTTCTGCACCTCACTTCTTCTTTCTGCACCTCACTCTCTTCTTTCTGCACTTCTCTTGCCTCTTTCTGCACCTCACTTGCCTCTTTCTGCACCTCTCTTGCTTCTTTCTGTACCTCTCTTGCTTCTTTCTGTACCCCTCTTGCTTATTTCTTCACCGATCTTGCCTCTTTCTGCACCTCTCTTCCCTCTTTCTGCACCTCTCTTGCTACTTTCTGCACCTCTCTTGCCTCTTTCTGCACTTCTCTCACCTCTTTCTGTACCCCTCTCGCCTCTTTCTGCATCTCTCTTACCTCTTTCAACACCTCTCTTGCCTCTTTATGCACTTCTCTTGCTTATTTCTGCACCTCTCTTGCTTCTTTCTGCACCTCTGTTGCTTCTTTCTGCACTTCTCTTGCCTGTTTCTGCACTTCTCGTGCCTGTTTCTGCACCTCTCTTTCCTTTTTCTGCACTTCTCTTGCCTCTTTCTGCACACCTCTTGCCTCTTTCTGCACCTCTGTTGGTTCTTTCTGCACCTCTCTTGTCTCTTTCTGTACTTCTCTTGCTTCTTTAAGCGCATTTCTTCCTCTTCCTGTACCTTTCTTGCTTCTTTCTGTACCTCTCTTGCCTCTTTCTGCACCTTTCCTCCTCTTTCTTCAGTTCTCTTGCTTCTTTCTGCACCTCTCTTGCCTCTCTCTGCACTTCTCTTACTTCTTTCTGCACTTCTCTTCCCGATTTCTGCACCTCTCTTGCCTTTTTCTGCACCTCTGTTGGTTCTGTCTGCACTTCTCTTGCTTCTTTCTGTACCTCTCATGCCTCTTTCTGCACCTTTCCTCCTGTTTCTTCAGTTCTCTTGCTTCTTTCTGCACCCCTCTTGCCTCTTTCTGCACCCCTCTTCCCACTTTCTGCACCCCTCTTCCTTCTTTCTGCACCTCTCTTGCCTCTTTCTGCAGCTCTGTTGCCTCTTTCAGCACTTCTCTTGCCTCTTTCTGAATCTCTGTTGCCTCTTTCTGCACCTCTTTTGCCTCTTTCTGCACCTTTCTTCCTCTTTCTGTGACTTTCTTCCTCTTTCTGCACCTCTCTTGCCTCTTTCTGCACCTCTCTTGCCTCTTTCTGTATCTCTCTTGCCTCTTTATGTATCTCACTTGCCTCTTTCTGTACCTCTCTTGCTTCTTTCTGCACCTCACTTGCCTCTTTGTGCACCTCACTTCCTCTTTCTGCACCTCACTCTCTTCTTTCTGCACTTCTCTTGCCTCTTTCTGCACCTCACTTGCCTCTTTCTGCACTTCACTTGCCTCTTTCTGCAATTCTCTTGCCTCTTTCTGCACCTCTCTTGCCTCTTTCTGCACCCCTCTTGCCTCTTTCCGCACTTCTCTTGCTTCTTTCCGCGCCTTTCTTCCTCTTCCTTTACCTCTCTTGCTTCTTTCTGTACCTCTCTTGCCTTTTTCTGTACCTTTCCTCCTCTTTCTTCAATTCTCTTGCTTCTTTCTGCACCTCTCTTGCCTCTTTCTTCACCTCTCTTGCTTCTTTCTGCACTTATCTTCCCTTTTCTGCACCCCTCTTGCCTCTTTCTGCACCTCTGTTGGTTCTTTCTGTACTTCTCTTGCTTCTTTCTGCACCTCTCTTGCTTCTTTCTGCACCCCTCTGGCCTCTTTCTGCACCGTTCTTCCATCTTTCTGCACCTCTCTTGCCTCTGTTTACACCTCTCGTGCCTCTTTTTGCACCTTTCTTGCCTCTTTCTGCACCTCTCTTGCTTCTTTCTGTACCTCTCTTGCTTCTTTCTGTACCCCTCTTGCTTATTTCTTCACCGATCTTGCCTCTTTCTGAACCCCTCTTCCCTCTTTCTGCACCTCTCTTGCCACTTTCTGCACCTCTCTTGCCTCTTTCTGCACTTCTCTTGCCTCTTTCTGTACCCCTCTCACCTCTTTCTGCATCTCTCTTACCTCTTTCAACACCTCTCTTGCCTCTTTATGCACTTCTCTTGCTTCTTTCTGCACCTCTGCTTGCTTCTTTCTGCACTTCTCTTGCCTGTTTCTGCACTTCTCGTGCCTGTTTCTGCACCTCTCTTTCCTCTTTCTGCACTTCTCTTGCCTCTTTCTGCACCCCTCTTGCCTCTTTCTGCACCTCTGTTGGTTCTTTCTGCACCTCTCTTGTCTCTTTCTGCACTTCTCTTGCTCTTTAAGCGCATTTCTTCCTCTTTCTGTACATCTCTTGCTTCTTTCTGTACCTCTCTTGCCTCTTTCTGCACCTTTCCTCCTCTTTCTTCAGTTCTCTTGCTTCTTTCTGCACCTCTCTTGCCTCTCTCTGCACTTCTCTTACTTCTTTCTGCACTTCTCTTGCCTCTTTCTGCACCTCTCTTGCTTCTTTCTGCACCTCTCTTGCTTCTTTCTGCACCTCTCTTGCCTCTTTCTGCACCTTTCCTCCTCTTTCTTCAGTTCTCTTGCTTCTTTCTGCACCCCTCTTGCCTCTTTCTGCACCCCTCTTGCCACTTTCTGCACCTCTCTTGCCTCTTTCTGCGCCTGTGTTACCTCTTTCTGCACCTCTCTTGCCTCTTTCTGAACCTCGCTTGCCTCTTTCAGCACTTCTCTTGCCTCTTTCTGCAATCTCTGTTGCCTCTTTCTGCACCTCTTTTGCCTCTTTCTGCACCTTTCTTCCTCTTTCTGTGACTTCTCTTGCCTCTTTCTGCACCTCTCTTGCCTCTTTCTGCACCTCTCTTGCCTCTGTCTGTATCTCTCTTGCCTCTTTCTGCACCTCTGTTGGTTCTTTCAGCACCTCTCTTGTCTCTTTCTGCACTTCTCTTGCTTTTTAAGCGCATTTTTTCCTCTTCCTGTACATCTCTTGCTTCTTTCTGTACCTCTCTTGCCTCTTTCTGCACCTTTCCTCCTCTTTCTTCGGTTCTCTTGCTTCTTTCTGCACCTCTCTTGCCTCCCTCTGCACTTCTCTTACTTCTTTCTGCACTTCTCTTGCCTCTTTCTGCACTTCTCTTACTTCTTTCTGCACTTCTCTTCCTCTTCCTGTACCTCTCTTGCTTCTTTCTGTACCTCTCTTGCCTCTTTCTGCACCTTTCCTCCTCTTTCTTCAGTTCTCTTGCTTCTTTCTGCACTCCTCTCTTGCCTCTCTTCTCTGCACCTCTCTTGCCTCTTTCTGCACCTCTCTTCCTTCTTTCTGCACCTCTCTTGCCTCTTTCTGCACCTCTCTTGCCTCTTTCTGCACCTTTCCTCCTGTTTCTTCAGTTCTCTTGCTTCTTTCTGCACCCCTCTTGCCTCTTTCTGCACCCCTCTTCCCACTTTCTGCACCCCTCTTCCCTCTTTCTGCACCTCTCTTGCCTCTTTCTGCACCTCTGTTGCCTCTTTCAGCACTTCTCTTGCCTCTTTCTGAATCTCTGTTGCCTCTTTCTGCACCTCTTTTGCCTCTTTCTGCACCTTTCTTCCTCTTTCTGTGACTTTCTTCCTCTTTCTGCACCTCTCTTGCCTCTTTCTGCACCTCTCTTGCCTCTTTCTGTATCTCTCTTGCCTCTTTATGTATCTCACTTGCCTCTTTCTGTACCTATCTTGCTTCTTTCTGCACCTCACTTGCCTCTTTCTGCACCTCACTTCTTCTTTCTGCACCTCACTCTCTTCTTTCTGCACTTCTCTTGCCTCTTTCTGCACCTCACTTGCCTCTTTCTGCACTTCACTTGCCTCTTTCTGCAATTCTCTTGCCTCTCTCTGCACCTTTCTTGCCTCTTTCTGCACCTCTCTTGCCTCTTTCCGCACTTCTCTTGCTTCTTTCCGCGCCTTTCTTCCTCTTCCTTTACCTCTCTTGCTTCTTTCTGTACCTCTCTTCCCTTTTTCTGTACCTTTCCTCCTCTTTCTTCAATTCTCTTGCTTCTTTCTGCACCTCTCTTGCCTCTTTCTTCACCTCTCTTGCTTCTTTCTGCACTTATCTTCCCTTTTACTGCACCCCTCTTGCCTCTTTCTGCACCTCTGTTGGTTCTTTCTGCACTTCTCTTGCTTCTTTCTGCACCTCTCCTGCTTCTTTCTGCACCCCTCTGGCCTCTTTCTGCACCTTTCTTCCATCTTTCTGCACCTCTCTTGCCTCTGTTTACACCTCTCGTGCCTCTTTTAGCACCTCTCTTGCCTCTTTCTGCACCTCTCTTGCTTCTTTCTGTACCTCTCTTGCTTCTTTCTGTACCCCTCTTGCTTATTTCTTCACCGATCTTGCCTCTTTCTGAACCCCTCTTCCCTCTTTCTGCACCTCTCTTGCCACTTTCTGCACCTCTCTTGCCTCTTTCTGCACTTCTCTCGCCTCTTTCTGTACCCCTCTTGCCTCTTTCTGCATCTCTCTTACCTCTTTCAATACCTCTCTTGCCTCTTTATGCACTTCTCTTGCTTCTTTCTGCACCTCTGTTGCTTCTTTCTGCACTTCTCTTGCCTGTTTCTGCACTTCTCGTGCCTGTTTCTGCACCTCTCTTTCCTTTTTCTGCACTTCTCTTGCCTCTTTCTGCACCCCTCTTGCCTCTTTCTGCACCTCTGTTGGTTCTTTCTGCACCTCTCTTGTCTCTTTCTGCACTTCTCTTGCTTCTTTAAGCGCATTTCTTCCTCTTCCTGTACCTCTCTTGCTTCTTTCTGTACCTCTCTTGCCTCTTTCTGCACCTTTCCTCCTCTTTCTTCAGTTCTCTTGCTTCTTTCTGCACCTCTCTTGCCTCTCTCTGCACTTTTCTTACTTCTTCCTGCACTTCTCTTGCCTCTTTCTGCACCTCTGTTGGTTCTTTCTGCACTTCTCTTGCTTCTTTCTGCACCTCTCTTGCCTCTTTCTGCACCTTTCCTCCTCTTTCTTCAGTTCTCTTGCTTCTTTCTGCACCCCTCTTGCCTCTTTCTGCACCCCTCTTCCCACTTTCTGCACCCCTCTTCCCACTTTCTGCACCCCTCTTCCCTCTTTCTGCACCTCTTTTGCCTCTTTCTGCACCTCTGTTGCCTCTTTCAGCACTTCTCTTGCCTCTTTCTCAATCTCTGTTGCCTCTTTCTGCACCTCTTTTGCCTCTTTCTGCACCTTTCTTCCTCTTTCTGTGACTTTCTTCCTCTTTCTGCACCTCTCTTGCCTCTTTCTGCACCTCTCTTGCCTCTGTCTGTATCTCTCTTGCCTCTTTCTGCACCTCTGTTGGTTCTTTCAGCACCTCTCTTGCCTCTTTCTGCACTCTCTGCTTTTGCGCATTCTTCCTCTTCCTGCACATCTCTTGCTTCTTTCTGCACCTCTCTTGCCTCTTTCTGCACCTTTCACTCCTCTTTCTGCACTTCTCTTGCCTCTTTCTGCACCTCTCTTGCCTCTTTCTGCACTTCTCTTACTTCTTTCTGCACTTCTCTTGCCTCTTTCTGCACTTCTCTTGACTTCTTTCTGCACTTCTCTTCCTCTTTCTGCACCTCTTTTGCTTCTTTCTGCACTTCTCTTGCTTCTTTCTGCACTTCTCTTGCTTCTTTCTGCAACCCTCTGCCTCTTTCTGCACCTCTGTTCCTTCATTCTTCAGTTCTCTTGCTTCTTTCTGCACCTCTCTTGCCTCTTTCTGCACCTCTCTTCCCACTTTCTGCACCCCTCTTCCTTCTTTCTGCACCTCTCTTGCCTCTTTCTGCACCTCTCTTGCCTCTTTCTGCACCTTTCCTCCTGTTTCTTCAGTTCTCTTGCTTCTTTCTGCACCCCTCTTGCCTCTTTCTGCACCCTCTTCCCACTTTCTGCACCCCTCTTCCTTCTTTCTGCACCTCTCTTGCCTCTTTCTGCAGCTCTGTTGCCTCTTTCAGCACTTCTCTTGCCTCTTTCTGAATCTCTGTTGCTTCTTTCTGCACCTCTTTTGCCTCTTTCTGCACCTTTCTTCCTCTTTCTGTGACTTTCTTCCTCTTTCTGCACCTCTCTTGCCTCTTTCTGCACCTCTCTTGCCTCTTTCTGTATCTCTCTTGCCTCTTTATGTATCTCACTTGCCTCTTTCTGTACCTCTCTTGCTTCTTTCTGCACCTCACTTGCCTCTTTCTGCACCTCACTTCCTCTTTCTGCACCTCACTCTCTTCTTTCTGCACTTCTCTTGCCTCTTTCTGCACCTCACTTGCCTCTTTCTGCACTTCACTTGCCTCTTTCTGCAATTCTCTTGCCTCTTTCTGCACCTTTCTTGCCTCTTTCTGCACCTCTGTTGCTTCTGTCTGCACCCCTCTTGCCTCTTTTTGCACCCCTCTTGCCTCTTTATGCATCTCGTTTCCCTCTTTCTGCACTTCTCTTGCCTCTTTCTGCACCTCTCTTGCCTCTTTCTGCACCTCTCTTGGTTCTTTCTGCACCTCTCTTGCCTCTTTCTGCACTTCTCTTGCTTCTTAGCTGCACTTCTTGCCTCTTTCTGTACCTCTCTTGCTTCTTTCTGTACCTCTCTTGCCTCTTTCTGCACCTTTCCTGCCTCTTTCTTCAGTTCTCTTGCTTCTTTCTGCACCTCTCTTGCCTCTTTCTGCACCTCTCTTGCTTCTTTCTGCACTTCTCTTGCCTCTTTCTGCACCTCTCTTGCCTCTTTCTGCACCTCTCTTGCCTCTTTCTGCACCTCTTTGCCTCTTTCTGCACAACTCTCTCCTCTTTCTGCACTTCTCTTGCCTCTTTCTGCACCTCTCTTGCCTCTTTCTGCACCTCTCTTGCCTACTTTCTGCACCTCTCTTCCCTCTTTCTGCACCTCTCTTGCCTCTTTCTGCACCTCTCTTGCCTCTTTCTGCACCTCTCTTGCCTCTTTCTGCACTTCTCTTGCCTCTTTCTGCACTCTCTGTTGCCTCTTTCTGCACCTCTCTTGCCTCTTTCTGCACCTCTCTTGCCTCTTTCTGCACCTCTCTTGCCTCTTTCTGCACTTCTCTTGCCTCTTTCTGCACTCTCTCTTGCTCTCTTTCTGCACCTCTGTTGGTTCTTTCTGCACCTCTCTTGTCTCTTTCTGCACTTCTCTTGCTTCTTTAGCTGCATTTCTTCCTCTTCCTGCACCTCTCTTGCTTCTTTCTGTACCTCTCTTGCCTCTTTCTGCACCTTTCCTCCTCTTTCTTCAGTTCTCTTGCTTCTTTCTGCACCTCTCTTGCCTCTCTCTGCACTTCTCTTACTTCTTTCTGCACTTCTCTTGCCTCTTTCTGCACTCTCTCTTGCCTCTTTCTGCACTTCTCTTGCCTCTTTCTGCACCTCTCTTGCCTCTTTCTGCACCTCTCTTGCTTCTTTCTGCACTTCTCTTGCTTCTTTCTGCACCTCTCTTGCCTCTTTCTGCACCTCTCTTCCTCTTTCTTCAGCTTCTCTTGCCTCTTTCTGCACCCCTCTTGCCTCTTTCTGCACCCCTCTTGCCTCTTTCTGCACCCCTCTTCCTTCTTTCTGCACCTCTCTTGCCTCTTTCTGCACCTCTCTTGCCTCTTTCTGCACCTCTCTTCCTCTTTCTGCAGCTCTCTTGCTTCTTTCTGCACCTCTCTTGCCTCTTTCTGCACCTCTCTTGCCTCTTTCTGCACCTCTCTTCCTTCTTTCTGCATCTCTCTTGCCTCTTTCTGCACTCTCTTGCCTCTTTCTGCACTTCTCTTGCCTCTTTCTGCATCTCTCTTGCCTCTTTCTGCACCTCTCTTGCTTCTTTCTGCACCTCTCTTGCCTCTTTCTGCACTCTCTCTTGCTTCTTTCTGCACTTCTCTTTCCTCTTTCTGCACCTCTCTTGCCTCTTTCTGCACCTCTTCTCTTTCTGCACTTTCTTCCTCTTTCTGCAGTTCTCTTGCTTCTTTCTGCACCTCTCTTGCCTCTTTCTGCACCTCTCTTCCCTCTTTCTGCACCTCTCTTCCTTCTTTCTGCACCTCTCTTGCCTCTTTCTGCTACCTCTCTTGCCTCTTTCTGCACCTCTCTCCTCCTCTTTCTTCACTTCTCTTGCTTCTTTCTGCACCTCTCTTGCCTCTTTCTGCACCTCTCTTGCCTCTTTCTGCACCTCTCTTCCTCTTTCTGCACCTCTCTTGCCTCTTTCTGCACCTCTGTTGCCTCTTTCTGCACTTCTCTTGCCTCTTTCTGCACTCTCTTGCCTCTTTCTGCACCTCTCTTGCCTCTTTCTGCACCTCTCTTCCTCTTTCTGCACTTCTCTTGCCTCTTTCTGCACCTCTCTTCCTCTTTCTGCACCTCTCTTGCCTCTTTCTGCACCTCTCTTGCCTCTTTCTGCATCTCTCTTGCCTCTTTCTGCACTCTCTCTTGCTTCTTTCTGCACCTCTCTTGCCTCTTTCTGCACCTCTCTTCCCTCTTTCTGCACCTCACTCTCCTTCTTTCTGCACCTTCTCTTGCCTCTTTCTGCACCTCTCTTGCCTCTTTCTGCACTTCTCTTGCCTCTTTCTGCACTTCTCTTGCCTCTTTCTGCACCTCTCTTGCCTCTTTCTGCACTTCTCTTGCCTCTTTCTGCACTTCTCTTGCTTCTTTCTGCACCTCTCTTGCTCTTTCTGCACTTCTCTTGCCTCTTTCTGCACTTCTCTTGCCTTTTTCTGCACTCTTCTCTTCCTCTTCTCTTCTACCTCTCTTGCTTCTTTCTGCACCCCTCTTGCCTCTTTCTGCACCTCTCTTGCTTCTTTCTGCACCTCTCTTCCCTCTTTCTGCACCTCTCTTGCCTCTTTCTGCACGTCTATTGCTTCTTTCTTCACTTCTGTTGCCTCTTTCTGCACCCCTCTTGCTTCTTTCTGCACTTCTCTTGCCTCTTTCTGCACCTCTCTTCCATCTTTCTGCACCTCTCTTGCCTCTTTCTGCACCTCTCTTGCCTCTTTCTGCACCTCTCTTGCCTCTTTCTGCACCTCTCTTGCCTCTTTCTGTACCTCTCTTGCCTCTTTCTGCACCTCTCTTGCTTCTTTCTGCACCTCATCTTGCCTCTTTCTGCACCTCTCTTGCCTCTTTCTGCACTCTCTCCTCTCCTCTTTCTGCACTTCTCTTGCCTCTTTCTGGTCCTCTCTTTCCTCTTTCTGCTCCTCTCTTGCCTCTTTGCACCTGTCTTTCCTCTTTCTGCACTTCTCTTGCTTCTTTCTGCACTTCTCTTCCTCTTCTCCTGTTACCTCTCTTGCTTCTTTCTGTACCTCTCTTGCCTCTTTCTGCACCTTTCCTCCTCTTTCTTCAGTTCTCTTGCTTCTTTCTGCACCTCTCTTGCCTCTTTCTGCACTCCTCTCTTGCTTCTTTCTGCACTTCTCTTCCTCTTTACTGCACCTCTCTTGCCTCTTTCTGCACCTCTCGTTGGTTCTTTCTGCACTTCTCTTGCTTCTTTCTGCACCTCTCTTGCCTCTTTCTGCACCTCTCTTGCCTCTTTCTGCACTTCTCTTGCCATCTTTCTGCACCTCTCTTGCCTCTTTCTGCACCTCTCTTGCCTCTTTCTGCACCTCTCTTGCCTCTTTCTGCACCTCTCTTGAGCAATACGTAACTGGAACGAAGTATACT
>CAWUFW010028486.1:0-21675 GCA_963921515.1 Calotriton arnoldi | reverse complement strand
CAGCCCGCATCTCTCACTGACCATCACTGGATGTTTCACTGGCCCTCTCTGGATATATAGGCATGGAGGAGTGACATCACAGAGCAAGGCGGGGGACAGGATGTACATATATGGAAAAGGGGAGTGACATCACAGAGGAGGGCCAGGATGTTCAAGCTTAGGGAGTGACATCACAGAGGAAGTGGGGTTGGATATACAGGCCTGGGAAAGTGACATCACAGAGGAGGGGGTACAGGATATGCAGGCCTGGGGGAGTGACATCACAGAGGAAGGCGGGGGACAGGATGTACATATATGGGTGTAGGAGAGTAGGATCTGCCTCTTATGTTGCCCCCACTTTTTTCTGATGTTTACACTGGTTTCTGGCTATAGTCAGGCTGGGACCCTGCCAATCAGGGCCCCAGCCTCTCTGTTCTCTCTAAACGACTTGGAGTGCACTCTAGGTGCACTAGTGATTGGATACTGTGGTACCTTATGAGTCCCTAGTATATGGTACCTCAGGTGCCAAGGGCATAGGTACTTCACAGGCCTACCAGGGCTGAAGCATGTATTATGCCACCCCTGGGAAGCAGACTAAATCTGACACCACAGGTCTGCTACTGCAGCCTGGGTAAGGTGGTGCATGCACCCCTTACTGTGATATAGGCTACCTATATCACTACATAGATACACACATATAAACCTATAAGTCACTCTATGGCAGGCCTTATCAATCCTGAAGGCAGAGTGCTTGGTTCCTATGTGAGAGGGTGCCCCTGCATGAGCAGAGCCCCTCTGCAGCATTTGGAGACCCTTCTCTGATGCTGTTTGTAGTGCAGCCTGACCATATACTCTTAGCGCATTATAACCTCGCGTTAAATGCTAACTTTGGGATGGCTGCACGGAAACATGTCGTGTTTGGTGTCAAACATCTTGGAATACTACTCCCCCTCGCCAGTTCTGGCGGCGGGGGTAGCATTCCACCCCTTCTAGAGGGATAGACATGTACCTACTGTGGAAACGCGGTAGAATCCTGAAGAGCCCTGGCATCACAAAATGGATGCCACCAGTCACAGACACTGGGCTGCCCTCCTGCTGATGACCAAAACTCGCAGTGGAGGAAGCCCAACAAAGGTATCCTGTCACGGGAGGGTGTGACCACCTTCCAGACAGGGTTTAGTGTATTGGGGCTGGGTGGGTGCACTCCTAGAGTGCTTTGAAGTCCTGCACTGGGGGAGCAGAAGGCTCCTCTGTGTATATGCCAGTTCAAACCAGCTCAGGGGCTACCTGCCCCTGCTCTGGTGCGAGAACTGGACAAAGGGAAGTGGGTGTAGCCACCCACTCCCTGACCCTCCCATAGGTGGGGTCATAGAGCTAGTCCCTCCCTTCCTTTTAGTATAAGAGGGGAACCTGTGCATTGTAAACTAGATACCCCTGGACGATGCTCTGAAGAAGAATCCTGGACCTTCGACTTTCCACTACCTCTGGAAGACTGAAGAATCTCCTTGGAGTCAGGAGTGACTCCCTGCTTAGCAGGCACCAAAAACTGAAATGATGGTCGCCAAACACCCAGGAGTCCCCACAGGGTTCTCCATGTCAACAGGTTAAAACCATATGTGGACAGGGCAGACATGGGCTTGCTCATGGCTTCTGATGAAGGGCAGGAGGAAGAGAGTGACCCACTCCCTGACCTGCTCTCGCAGAACCCTGACGATGGGTCAGTTGATGGTGTAGCCTTGGCAGGCAGCCTCACTACCCAGCAACAAACTGATTGCAGGCAAGTCCTCAATCAGTTTCGACATATGTTTTCACTGACACCCAGTCAGACCACCTGGTGCACTCATGAAGTGGACACTGGGGACAGTCTGCCTATTAAAAACAAGATTTATAGGCAACCTGACCATGTCAGGGACTGTATCAGGACTGAAGTCCAGAAAATGTTGGAATTGGGAGTAATTGAGCCCTCAGATAGCCCTTGGGCTAGTCCAGTAGTCCTAGTACCGAAACCTCACACCAGTGGTGGAAAAAGAGAGATGAGGTTTTGTGTAGACTACAGGGGTCTCAATGCAGTCACTAGGACTGATGCCCATCCAATACCCAGGGCAGATGAGCTCATAGATACTTTGGCCTCTGCCAAATATCTCAGCACATTTGACCTAACAGCTGGCTACTGGCAGATCAGACTAGCTGATACTGCAAAGCCCAAAACAGCATTTTCAACCCCTAGTGGGCATTATCAATTTGTGGTAATGCCCTTTGGTCTGAAAAATGCACCTGCCACTTTCCAGAGGTTGGTGAACACAGTTCTCACAGGACTGGAAGCCTATAGTGCAGCTTATCTAGATGATATTGCTGTCTTTAGCTCCACCTGGGAGGATCACCTGGTCCACCTCAGGACTGTTTTACAGGCCCTGCAAAAGGCAGGCCTGACTATCAAGGCCACTAAGTGCCAGATAGGGCAGAGTCAGGTTGTGTACCTGGGCCACCTTGTGGGTGGAGGCCAGGTTCAACCTTTGCAGAGCAAGATCCAGACCATCATGGACTGGACTGCTCCCACTACCCAGACTCAGGTGAGAGCCTTCTTAGGCCTGACTGGGTACTATAGGAGATTTGTCAAGGGGTATGGATCAATAGTGACACCCTTGAATGACTTAACTTCTAAGAAAATGCCCAAAAAGGTTCAGTGGGCAGTTAGCTGTCAAAAGGCATTTGATGACCTCAAGCAGGCCATGTGCACTGCTCCAATTCTGCAGAGTACTGATTACTCCAAGAAGTTCATTGTTCAAACTGATGCATCTGAATTGGGGGTAGGGGCTGTACTGTCACAATTGAATGAAGAAGGTCAGGATCAGCCAGTAGCTTTTATTAGCAGAAGGCTGACCCCTAGAGAGAAACGTTGGTCAGCCATAGAGAGGGAGGCCTTTGCTGTGGTCTGGGCTCTGAAGAAGTTGAGGCCATACTTGTTTGGTACACACTTCCTGGTTCAGACAGACCATAAGCCCCTCTTATGGCTAAAACAAATGAAGGGTGAAAACCCCAAACTGCTTAGGTGGTCCATTTCCCTACAGGGGATGGACTTTACAGTGGAACATAGGCCTGGGAGTAACCATGCGAATGCAGATGGACTCTCTAGGTATTTCCACTTAGAACATGAAGACTTAACTGGGCAAGGTTAGTTTAATGTCCCTACGTTTGGGGGGGGGTTGTGTAGGAGAGTAGGATCTGCTTCACATGGGTACCCCCACTTTTTGCTGATGCTTCACTGTTTTTCGACCTTAGTCTGGCTGGGGCCCTGCTAATCAGAACCCCAGCCTAGCTGCTTCCTCTCTAAATTGGTTTCCATGTGCCTTAGGCACATCACTGATTGGAATCTGGAGTGCCCTTATAAGTCCCTAGTATATGGTATACTATGTACCAAGGGCATAGGTACCTCAGAGGCCTGCCAGGGGCTGCAGCATGTATTATGCCACCCCTGGAAGGCCATCCAAACTGACACCACAGGTCTGCTACTGCAGCCTGGGTAAGGTGGTGCATGCACCCCTTGCTGTGATATAGGTTACCTATATCACGAAATACATACACACATATAAACCTATAAGTCACTCCTAAGGCAGGCCTATGTGAGAGGGTGCCCCTGCATGAGCAGGGCCCCTCTGCAGCGTTCGGAGACCATCTCTGATGCTGTTTGTAGTGCAGCCTGACCATATACTCTTAAGCGCATTATATCCTCGCGGTAAAATGCTAACTTTGGAATGGCTGCACCTAAACATGTTGTGTTTGGTGTCAAACATCTTGGAATACTACCCCCCGCCAATCCTGGCGGCGGGGGTAGCATTCCACCCCTCTAGAGGGAAAGACATGTTAACTCTGACGAGTCCGGTAACTTCTTTCCAGAGCCCTGGCATCACAAAATGGATGCTGCTGCCACAGGCACGAGTCTGGCCTCCTGCTGCTGGACGAAACTCCGGCAGGGGAGGCCTGGACAATAGGTTTCCTGTCCCAGGGAGGTGTGACCACCTCCCCAGACAGGATAATGTGTATTGGGGCTGGGCGGGAGCACTTTCGGGTGCTTTGAAGTCCTGCACTGGGGGCACATTTGGTGTCCCTAGTGCATACCCCAGTTCAAACCGGATCAGGGGCTTGCAGCCCCTGCTTTGGCGCGAACTGGACAAAGGAAAGGGGTGTAGCCACCCCTCTGCCCTGACCCACCCATAGGTGGGGCCACAGAGTAGTCCAACCCCTATTTTTAGAATAAAGGTAGGAACCCAGTCCTTAGGACTTTAGATTATACCTGGACGAAACTCTGAAACTGAATCCTGGACCTTCGCGCTCTACGACAAGATTAGAGGACTGAAGAATCTCCCTTGGGGTCAAGGAGTGACTCCCCTGCTTGGCAGGCACCAAAGAAGCATCTGTCCGGTTCGCATTACTGAAGCTCCCGTCGGATGCCAAAGTCATCGCATCACCAGAGGTGGATTCTCAGACTTCCCCGAGGCTACCCTGAGTCCCCAGCAAAGCTGAGGCCCATGGCTATCGTGGGTGACTTGAGACCGTGACCCCTGGACACTGAGCACACTTGCAAGTGCACCATCTTCTGGGTCTCCCAAGAAGTCGTGCTTTGGGCTCCGAGTAGCCCTAGCCTCCAGCACCACCTGCACCGAAGATCACTGGCTCCCACTCCACGAGTGTCCTGTAAGCCAGCTCCACGTGCGGTGTCATGAGGCTCCTTCGCGGTCGCTAGCCCGTTGGCTAGTAGCCCTTAACGAAGGCCAATCTTTTCTTTACTTGGCATCCTGGTTGCTCCAGGCCTGCCCTCACTTACCCTCGCTGGGTGAGTTCCACAGACCTTGCTGGTCTGCACCATCGACGATCTACATCTTACTCGAGACTTGCCGTTGCCAAGGCTTGTTGGGTCCAATCCGGTCGCCGACACCTTAGCACTCGACAGATATCGAGCACCAGCCCGAATCCTGCTCCTGGTCGCCGACAACGCCTCCCGGACCTCGTGGCTGAAGAGTCAAGACGACCATCAATGCACCTGAAGCACTCGACATCGGTGGGCATCTGTCCATCGCCTTCCTGGTCACTGGCTAGTGACCCAGACTCTGTCCCCTCTGCTTTCAGGTTCACCAGAACTCCGATCCACTCTTGGATCCACCCGGACACTTTTCTCTTGGCCGCCAGCAGCACTTTGCAGCAGATCGCCATTCGAATCGACGACGAAACCCGACCCCGAAAGGCACCTATGCACCCGGCTTCCCTGGGTGAGGTAACACGAGTACTCCGGTGCTCCCGTGGGTAGAGACTCTTCAAAGTCCTAGATCTCAAAGGGTTTTGTCCTAGTCCTCTTTTAAGTGTCCCTTTCCTCTATTTTCCCGATCCCGACTTTCTCCATAGAAGTTAACGGCGTATCGCGGTTGTGTATTTACACTGCACGCGTCTCCCGTGGGTCCCCTGTGTCACTACCTTGGGTGGTTCCTTGTGGTCCAAGCACTTCTAGAGGCTCTAGGCCTAGTGTCTAGTTCAGTCGTGGTTCGCATACCACTTTATTGGTATATGGTTTGGTACGCCCCTAGGGCCCAAACGTGTATTTGTGCTATTACTGTGATTTAACATCTTATAACCTATGTACTTCGAACTCTAGCCTCATAAAGAGACTAGAGGGGTGTGTTTAGTAATAAATACATATATTTTGAATATATACCTGGTGTGGTGCTCTTTCATTTGGTCACTCAAGAGATTATAGACTGGTAAAACAAGCTGCTTTACATTCCTTCAAGACTTAGCCTGAAGGCTGCTCTCCATAGCTACCACTAGGATAGCTTTCAATAAGGTTGTCTTTAACCTATCTACCATAAGAGTCGATTTGCCCTGGTGCAAGGTGTCCACTTTAATTAGTGAACAGCATATGCCAGGCCAACTTCTCACACCGATACCCTCTGAACCTAAGACAAAGTATAAAAAGACCTCATTAAAGAAACGGACACAGGAGCTTAAAGTAAAAATTACCCCATCTCTTAAAACTTATTTCAAAGTCCTACCTAAAACATTGATTTTGGATGGGAGCACGATGGCAGGTATAAATAGTTGCCAGGAGAGAGACACTGTGAGACAGTCAACAACCTCAGAAAGCCGCCCAGATGGACTAGGTGAGATGGACAGAGGGGGAGAGATGCCTCTGAATGAATATCAAGTTTTAAATGTAACAACCCCCGATCCTGACCCTGGCCCTGATACAGGCAAACAGGAAATTTAAAAAAAATGTAAAAGCCTAGGTCCCAGTTCCAAAGACTCTGAACAGAGTTTTAAACAGCCAGAGAAGGAAGACTCATCTGTCGGAACACTCTTAGCAGCGTTATCGGCTGAAATTAAAAATAGATTTGAAATATCAGAGTCAAATCAATTGGAAATAAAAAAGGTCTGTGAAGTGATGGAGAGGAAGATAGATAACCTCAGCAATGTTAGAGGGGGAGGTTAAAGAGCTCCGGGAAACATTACAGGCAAACTGCGCTGAAATAGACAAACTAAAAACTGCGGAAAGAGAGAACCTAGATAGAGTTGAAAGATTAGATCAGACGTTTCTGTTACAGGCAATGGGAGATGGGGCAAAGGATCGACTCACTGAAGAGCTTGGGTGCCTCAGTACAGTTGAGATTTCCAGCATCTTTGAAGGTAATGTTAAATAACAAGATGCACATCTGTGGACAAGCTGGACGACTTTATCAAAAGCCTACAACCCGGGGGCTAGGTCTCTCTTTACGGGCAGCGCGACGGCCACTGAAAGGAGGGCTGAATATTACCACACTATCAATGATAGGGTAGAAAAAATCATTTCAAACCTAAGGAAATAAATCCAATAAATTCAATAAAATGCGAACGGCAAACTCACTCATGCACAACTCTACACTTATTTTACACGTTCGTTCTGGGGGGGACACCCAGATGGCTCTGCGCCATGAAGAGTTAGGGGAGGGTTTTCCATGGGAGGGGGGCATTCAGGGGAGCACAGGGTGGGGAGCAGTGGGAGAAAAGACAAAAAAAAAGATCCTCTATAGCCTCTAAAGTTTTCCCAATGCTGATTTGGTGCTTGTTTTTAGCCTTCAGGAGAGATGGGTGAGAAGAGAGAGAATATAATAAAAATCCTCTCGTGGAATGTTAACGGCCTTAGGGTTAGGGGAAGGCGGGAAAAAATATTACAATATCTGAAAGACTGTCCAGCCCAGATTATTATTGTGCAGGAGACTCGCTTGTCAGAAAAGGAGGGTCTGGAACTCTTTAAGGCCCAAAAATGGATCTCCCAAGTAGTCTGCACATCTCAATCAGCTGTTACAAAAGGGGTGGCGATTCTAGTGAAGAGAGGGGCACAAATCAGCTTATGAGCTTCCACTTGCGGTAATAGCCTTAGATGCCACTAAAGCTTTTGACCGGGTTAATTGGGTCTACTTACAGGTAGTGGCAAAGTCTTCAAACCTGGGCCGAAATTTCTGCAGAGCAATAGCTGGCATCTATAAGGCACCAAAAGCTAGAGTCCTGATTAATGGCTCTTTGACAGATACTGTTTCTATCAGTAGGGGGACGAGACAGGGATGTCCCCTATCGCCGCTCTAATTCAATTTATATATAGAGCCCCTGGCCAGGAAAATCAGGGAGGATCCAGGGATTGCACCTTTCCAATATGATGGCTGGAGTAAGAAATTGGGTCTTTACGCAGATGACATCCTTTACACAACTAACCTACAAATTACATTGAGTTGTATCACAACATTGACAGCAGATTTTGGAAAAATCTCGGGTTATGAAATAAATAGGAGTAAGACCGAGGTTATGTCCTGGAACCTGGAAGTTGGAGAAGTAGCTAGTAGGGATGTAATGAGATATTTGGGAGTCATGATTCCACAGGATATCACTAAATTAACCAAAGTCAACTTTGAGAAGATTAATAAAGAGGTTAATGGGCTCCTAAAAATTTGGGCGCATCTTCAGCTCACCTTATTGGGTCGGGTAAACTTTGTAAAAATGATGATCCTCCCGAATTTAACTTTCTTGTTTGATACGATTCCCCTTCCTTTTGAAAAAGAATGGCTTAAAAAGTTGCAAGGCCAAATCAGCAGCTTTATTTGGTCAAGTAAAGGACCCAGAATAGCCTGGAAGAAACTGAGAAGGAGGGTGGAGAAGGGAGGTCTAGCATTACCAGACTTGTTATTTTATTCATGGGCCTTTCTATTAAAGAACGGGAAAATGTTGTTGAATACACCTACATTATCTGAGATTGAGAGAATACCGGGAGTAATGTCAAGGCAAGAGCCAGGAGGTAGTTCTGGCTTCATGTTCAAATACGCAGATCCTAAGTACTTCAAAAAAGTCAGGTTAAAGATCTTAAGGGGCCTGGCAGAGACATGGTAAAGGGTCAAAAAAGTCTTAAAGATACCATACTTTAGCCTGATGGCTCCTATTTGGGACTCACCAGGCTCACCGGAGTGGACAAAAGATCTATTGGCTCGACCACTGAAAGAGGCAGGTTTAACAAGATGGAACCATATTATGCAAGATGGTCACTTAATAACCTGGGAAACATGTAATCATCTTGCGGATCATCAAGTGTCCAGATTTAAATACCTGCAAATGCAGAGTTGGTTCCAAGACCCAGGTACGATGATAGGAAAACCAAATGAACTCGAAGATAGACTTTTGTACGAGGTAGTACTCAAGAAGGAGCTTGCAACAATCTACTGGTTGATGGTGGAATTGGAAGATGGTGCTTTCACATTGCCAACGGAACTGTGGGGAAGATGCTTGCCGGAGTCTTCGCTGGAAAACAAGTGGCAAGTATCTATGTCTATGTTGTTTAAAATAGTTAAACCCGCGCACCTAAGAAGAAACCATCTTTTCTCCATCCACAGAGCCTATTGGACTCCTCAAAGGTTGTCAAAGTTTGGGAGAGGAGGGGACGTAGCTTGCCCTAAGTGCGGCAGTTTGAAAGAGGACGATGTACACATGTTTGTGGAATGTCCAGAGATCCAGCTATTCTGGAATGATGTGAGTAGGGCCCTGTCTATTATGCTGAAGATTGACATTAAGGTAAGCGTTTTGCTTGTTATCTTTGGATGTGCGGACTCCCTTGCAACAATCACAAAAAATCAGGCAAGGCTGCTTTTTTATTGTATGCTGTTGGCGCGTAGAGAAATCTGCAAACAGTGGATAGCCGTGTCCCCTCCCAGGTTCAATGATTGGGTACGCTCTGTTAAATATGTTGCTAGTTTGGATATGAAGGTTTTTAAAAAGCATGATTTTTGGTCTCCCTTTTTGGATTGGTGTGAGCAACAGAATAATGAAGTCCAAGGATTATGCCTTCTCTGCCTCGTCTGGCTATCTGGTCTCCTTTTTTCCTTCCCCACCTTCTGTTTGTTCAAGGAGGCGGGGAGTGGAGTGATAGCAAGGGATTTTGGAAAGAAGACTGAGCTTCAAATAAATGAGGGCGGTAAAGGTCGAAGCTTTTTGTCTCTTTCTCCTCTTTCCCTGCTTCCAGCACAAAAGGGCATGATACTCCATTCACAGGTGCAAATGGAATGGCGTTTTTAGAGGCAAATGAGGATAAAAAAAACAACAACAAAAAACCAAATAAGGTGGGACAAGCACAAGCAACAAACAGAGTGTGACGGGGCAGGCAACAAACAATGTGGGATGGGAAGGCTAGTAATACATGATACAGGACACAGGGGCAAGCAACACTATGGGATGAGAGGCCATAAAACAACATGGTGCACAAAGCAGGGTGGGTTCGGGGCACAAGCAACAATGGAGGGTGGGTCAGGGCTAGCAAAAACACAGAACACAATAGAGGGTGGGTGAAATGATAAGCAACAACATGGAGCACAGCGGTTAAGCAACAATACCAGGCGGGACAGTGAGGGTTGGTGGGTGGGTGCAAGGAACAACACAGAGCGGGTGGGGAAGGTGGGTAGAGGAAAGGAACAACACGGAGCAGGAATGTCAGAAGGGCAGGGAGTGTCACTAGAGAGTCAGGGAGTGTCACTACAGAAGCATGAGTGTCAGAAGGGCAGGAAGATTCAGGAGAGAGGCAGGGATTGTCACTACAGAAGCAGGAGTGTTAGAAGGGCAGAGAGTGTCACTGCAGGAATGTCAGAAGGGCTGTGGGTGTCACTACAGGAGTCTCAGGAAAGAGGCAGGGAGTGTCACTACAGGAAAATGAGTGTCAGAAGGGTTGGGAGTGTCAGGAGAGGGGCACGGAGAGTCACTAGAGAGTCAGGGAGTTCACTAGAGGGGCAGGGAATGCCACTAAAGTACAGGAGTGTCAGAAGGGCTGAGAGTGTCAGGAGAGACAGGGAGTATTACTACAGGTGCATGAGTGTCAGAAGGGCTAGTTGTGTCAGGAGAGAGACAGGGATTGTCACTACAGAAGCAGGAGTGTTAGAAGGGCAGAGAGTGTCACTGCAGGAATGTCAGAAGGGCTGTGGGTGTCACTACAGGAGTCTCAGGAAAGAGGCAGGGAGTGTCACTACAGGAAAATGAGTGTCAGAAGGGTTGGGAGTGTCAGGAGAGGGGCACGGAGAGTCACTAGAGAGTCAGGGAGTTCACTAGAGGGGCAGGGAATGCCACTAAAGTACAGGAGTGTCAGAAGGGCTGAGAGTGTCAGGAGAGACAGGGAGTATTACTACAGGTGCATGAGTGTCAGAAGGGCTAGTTGTGTCAGGAGAGAGACAGGGAGTGTCACTACAGGAGCAGGGGTGGTTAGAGGGGCTGGGAGTGTCAGGAGAGAGAAGCAGGGAGTGTCACTGCAGGAGCAGGAATGTTAGAAGGGCTGGGAATGTCACTCGAGAGTCAGGGAGTGTTACTAGAGCGGCAGGGAGTGTCACTGCAGGAGTGTCAGCTGGGACTGTCACTACAGGGGAAGGAGTGTCAGAAGTGCTGGATGTGTCACTCGAGAGTCAGGGAATGTCACCACAGGAGCTGGAGTGTCAGAAGGGCTGGAAGTGTCAGGAGAGGCAGGGAGTGTCACTAGAGGGTCAAGGAGTGTCACTCAGGGTCAAGGAGTGTCACTATAGAATCAGGAGTGTAAGAAGGACTGGGAATGTCAGGAGATAGGCAGGGAGTTTCACTATAGGAGCAGGAGTGTCACTACAGGAGCAGGAGTGTGACTAGAGAGGCAGGGAGGGTCAATGCAGGAGCAGGAGTGTCAGAAGTGCTGGGAGTTTCAGGAGGCAGGGAGGGTCACTAGAGAGTCAGGGAGTGTCACTAGAGGGGCAGTGAGTGTCATTGCAGGAGTGTCAGAAGGGCTGGGAGTGTTACTACAGCAGAAGGAGTGTCAGAAGGGCTGGGTGTGTCAGGAGAGAGGCACGGATTGACACTCCAGGAACAGGAGTTTTACTGTAGGAGCAGGAGTGTCAGAAGAGCTGTGAGTGTCAGAAGAGATGCAAGGAATGCCACTCGAGCTTCAGGGTGTGTCACTAGAGTGGCATTGAGTGTCACTGCAGGAGTGTCAGAAGGGCTGGGTGTGCCAGGAGAGAGGCAGGGAGTGTCACTAAAGAGTAAAGAAGTGTCACTAGAGGGGCAGGGGGGCTGAGAGTGTCACTAGAGACAGGCAGGGAGTGTCACTACAAGAATAGGAGTGTCAGAGGGGCTGGGAGTGTCAGGAGAGAGGCAGGTCGCATCACTACAGAAGCAGGAGTGTCCGAATGGCTGGGAGTGTCAGGACAGAGACACGGAGTGTTACTGCAGGAGTGTCCGAAGGGCTGGAAGTGTCAGGAGAGAGGCAGGGAGTGTCACTAGAGGGTCAAGGAGTGTCACTCAGGGTCACGGAGTGTCACTATAGAAGCAGGAGTGTCAGAAGGACTGGGAATGTCAGGAGATAGGCAGGGAGTTTCACTATAGGAGCAGGAGTGTCACTACAGGAGCAGGAGTGTGACTAGAGAGGCAGGGAGTGTCAATGCAGGAGCAGGAGTGTCAGAAGGGCTGGGAGTTTCAGGAGGCAGGGAGGGTCACTAGAGAGTCAGGGAGTGTCACTAGAGGGGCAGGGAGTGTCAGTGCAGGAGTGTCAGAAGGGCTGAGAGTGTCACTACAGTAGAAGTAGTGTCAGAAGGGCTAGAAGTGTTAGGAGAGAGGAAGGGAGTGTCACTACAGAAGCAGGAGAGTCGGAAGGCCTGGGAGTGTCAGGAGAGAGGCAGAGAGTGTCACTAGAGGTTCAGGGAGTGTCAGTGCACGAGTGTCAGATGGGCGGGGAGTGTCAGGAGAGAGGCAGAGAGTGTCACTAGAGTCGGGGAGTGTCACTATAGGGGCAGGGACTGTCACTGCAGGAATGTCAGAAGGGCTGTGGGTTCACTACAGGAGTGTCAGGAAAGAGGTAGGGAGTGTCACTACAGGAAAAAGAGTGTCAGAAGGGCTAGGAGTGTCACTAGAGGTAGGCAGAGAGTGTCACTACAGAAGCTGGAATGTGAGAAGAGCGGGGAGTGTCAGGGGAGAAGCAGGAAGTATCTCTAGAGGGTCAGGAAATGTCACTCGAGGGTCAGTGTGTTACTACAGGAGCAGGAGTGTCAGAAGGGCTGGTAGTGCCACTAGAGAGAGGCAGGGAGTGTCACTACAAGAACAGGAGTGTCAGAAGGGCTGGGAGTGTCACTAGAGAGAGGCAGGGAGTGTCACTACAGGAGCAGGAGTGTCAGAAGGGCTGAGAGTGTCCGGAGAGAGGCAAGGAGTGTCATTCGAGACTCAGGGAGTTTCACTAGAGGGTACCCTTCAGACACGGCTGCTCCTGTAGTGACACTCCCTGCCTCTCTCCAGACACTCCCAGCCATTCAGACACTCCTCCTGTAGTGACACTCCCAGCTCTTCTGACACTCCTGCCTCTGTAGTGACACTCTTTACTCTCTAGTAACACTCCCTACCCCACTGCTGGCACTCCCTGCCCCTCCTTTAATACTCACTAGTCTTCCCCAGACACTCCCCTCTCTCCCGACACACCCAGCCCTTCTGACACTCTTCCTCTAGTGACACCCCCTGCCCATCTAGTGGCACTCCCTGACTCACTACTGACACTCCATTCCCCTCTTGTGACACCCAATACTCCCTGACTCTCCCTGACACTGTCCCATGAGACTCCATTCCTACATGCCTGACACCCCAGGGCTCCCTCTGATGCTCCCTATTTTCTGACAGACCACTTCACTGACATCCCACACCCCCTTCTACTGCACCCTCAAGTGTAATATTTGAGTTGTCCTCTCCTCTGACCCCACGACAATATCTTATCTCCAGGTGCCTGTGGAAGTGTGACCTACGGATCCCCACCCAGGACACTCCATGCATACAAAAGGTCAGATTAGCACCAGTTGTGTTACAACCAGTGTGATGGGTGGTCTCAAGGTGGTATCTGAAGCTCCGCCTCCAGGTGCCTACGGAAGAGCGTGACGCGGGGATCCTCACCCAGGACACTCCAATTGCACTCCATGCACACAAAAGGTCAGATTAGCACCAGTTGTGTTACAACCAGTGCGACGGGTGGTCCCACAGGGCGCATATGAAGCTCCGCCTACGGAAGAGCGTGACACGGGGATCCTCACCCAGGACACTCCAACTGCACTCCATGCACACAAAAGGCCAGATTGGCACCAGTTGTGTTACAACCAGTGAGCAGTAGCACCACGTCAAGGTTCTGACCATCGCTACTGTCCAGTCACACCATTCAAACTGGACATCGAAGGCCCAGCCCACGCACTCTAGTTCACACCATTCATAACCCAAGGACTCAGGCGTATGCTGGGAAGCCCCCTCCGGGACCCCCCAACATATCGCAGCTGGTCAGATCACACACAGGCTGGGGCCCTGGGAAGGTACCAAAGAAAGACAAGGCAGCGGGGCAGCGGGGGCAAAGGTGAGCCCTCACGTGCCCCTCCCCAGGGTGGAGGAGAATTGGCCGTAAAAGGAGGTAATCTCGACGTAAGAGGGTATCCCCACTTACATCCGACACCGATGCTCCTCCGCAGCCCGCATCTCTCACTGACCATCACTGGATGTTTCACTGGCCCTCTCTGGATATATAGGCATGGAGGAGTGACATCACAGAGCAAGGCGGGGGACAGGATGTACATATATGGAAAAGGGGAGTGACATCACAGAGGAGGAGGGCCAGGATGTTCAAGCTTAGGGGAGTGACATCACAGAGGAAGTGGGGTTGGATATACAGGCCTGGGAAAGTGACATCACAGAGGAGGGGGTACAGGATATGCAGGCCTGGGGGAGTGACATCACAGAGGAAGGCGGGGGACAGGATGTACATATATGGGTGTAGGAGAGTAGGATCTGCCTCTTATGTTGCCCCCACTTTTTTCTGATGTTTACACTGGTTTCTGGCTATAGTCAGGCTGGGACCCTGCCAATCAGGGCCCCAGCCTCTCTGTTCTCTCTAAACGACTTGGAGTGCACTCTAGGTGCACTAGTGATTGGATACTGTGGTACCTTATGAGTCCCTAGTATATGGTACCTCAGGTGCCAAGGAGCATAGGTACTTCACAGGCCTACCAGGGCTGAAGCATGTATTATGCCACCCCTGGGAAGCAGACTAAATCTGACACCACAGGTCTGCTACTGCAGCCTGGGTAAGGTGGTGCATGCACCCCTTACTGTGATATAGGCTACCTATATCACTACATAGATACACACATATAAACCTATAAGTCACTCCTATGGCAGGCCTTATCAATCCTGAAGGCAGAGTGCTTGGTTCCTATGTGAGAGGGTGCCCCTGCATGAGCAGAGCCCCTCTGCAGCATTTGGAGACCCTTCTCTGATGCTGTTTGTAGTGCAGCCTGACCATATACTCTTAAGCGCATTATAACCTCGCGTTAAATGCTAACTTTGGGATGGCTGCACGGAAACATGTCGTGTTTGGTGTCAAACATCTTGGAATACTACCCCCCTCGCCAGTTCTGGCGGCGGGGGTAGCATTCCACCCTTCTAGAGGGATAGACATGTACCTACTGTGGAAACGCGGTAGAATCCTGAAGAGCCCTGGCATCACAAAATGGATGCCACCAGTCACAGACACTGGGCTGCCCTCCTGCTGATGACCAAAACTCGCAGTGGAGGAAGCCCAACAAAAGGTATCCTGTCACGGGAGGGTGTGACCACCTTCCAGACAGGGTTTAGTGTATTGGGGCTGGGTGGGTGCACTCCTAGAGTGCTTTGAAGTCCTGCACTGGGGGAGCAGAAGGCTCCTCTGTGTATATGCCAGTTCAAACCAGCTCAGGGGCTACCTGCCCCTGCTCTGGTGCGAAACTGGACAAAGGGAAGTGGGTGTAGCCACCCACTCCCTGACCCTCCCATAGGTGGGGTCATAGAGCTAGTCCCTCCCTTCCTTTTAGTATAAGAGGGGGAACCTGTGCATTGTAAACTAGATACCCCTGGACGATGCTCTGAAGAAGAATCCTGGACCTTCGACTTTCCACTACCTCTGGAAGACTGAAGAATCTCCCTTGGAGTCAAGGAGTGACTCCCCTGCTTGGCAGGCACCAAAAACTGAAATGATGGTCGCAAACTATGCCGCTCCCGCCAGAGCCCGAGGTCCCTGCAGCCCAAGATGAGGATTTCCTGACTTCGCAAAGGCCATCGTGAGTCCCCAGTGAAGCTGAGGCCAGTGGACCCCACGAGTGATGAGGAACCGCAGTCCCTGGGCACCGTGCACTATTGTCAAGTGCAACCCTTTCACGACATTCTATGAACCTGTGATTTAGACCACATATGGTACCAGCCTCTAGCAGGAATTCCTTCAAAGATCAGAGGCCTACCCCATCCCGAGTGACCGTGGGCCCCTGTTGAAGGAATCCTCCTGAGGCGTCTTTGCGATCCCTTGCCAGCCAGCTTGTGGGTCCCCTGAAGACTTTTCTAAAGAACCAAAGGGCTCCCCTGGTTGCTCCAGGGCTGCCCTGACTTACTCTCGCTGGGTGAGTTCCCCAAACCTTGCTGATCTGCACCATTGACTTTTTACGCTTTCCACAAGACTTGCTGCTACCAAGGCTTGTTGGCTCCAATCGGGTTGCCGATACCGCAGTCAGCTGCAGACTTTCTGGGACACGCCGAATCCAGCTTCTGGTTGTCGTCGACACCTCCTGGACCTCGTGGCCGAAGAGTCAAGACACCCGTGAACGACCTGAATCTTTCGACGACGGTGGGCATTCATCTTCCTTGCCCCGGGTCACTGCCCAGTGACTTTGAACACTGTCCCCTCTGCTTTCAGGTCTTCCTTCTTCCGAATCCAGGCTTGGATTCCACCGGACACTTCTTCGGACTTCACAAGCAGCAAGTCTTCATTGGCTCCCATTGAAAACGACGCCGCGACCCGACACCAAAGGACACCTATGCACCCGGCTTCCCTGGGTGAGGTAACTCCAGCACTATGGTGCTCCTGTGGGTGTTGGCCCTAGAACTACTTACCCTGTAAGTGACTTGCTTGTAGCTACTCCCGAAGTGCCCTTAAACTCTTAATTTCCAACGCGACTTGCCCCATTGAAGTCTACGGCGATCCGCGCCTGTGTTCACGCACTGCACGCGTCCCCGTGGGTCCTTTACTTACCTGCCTTGGGTGGTTTCGTGAGGCCCCAACACTTCTGAAGGCCCTGGGCCTTGTCTCCCTGAAAGTCGTTGTTCTTAAGTCTCTTTTTTAGTATATGGTCTGGTACGCCCCTAGGGCCCCAGCCATATTTGTGCTTAATTTATTGTGAAACGTTGATTTGTGCATATGTTCCTGACTTCTAATCTCATAAAGAGATTAGTAGAGAGTTGTTTAGTAATAATAACATATATATTTGATATATATACCTGTGTGGTGTCTTTTCATTTGGTGATTCAAGAGATTGTGTGGTAAAACAAGCTGCTTTACATTCCTCCAAGACTTAGCCTGAAGGCTGCTCTCCACAGCTACCACTAGGATAGCTTTCTATAAAGGTTGTCTTAAACCTACCTACCATAAGAGTCGAATTGTACTGGTGCAAGGTGTAGGAGAGTAGGATCTGCTTCACATGGGTACCCCCACTTTTTTGCTGATGCTTCACTGTTTCACGACTTTAGTCTGGCTGGGGCCGTGCTAATCAGAACCCCAGCCTAGCTGTTTCCTCTCTAAAATGGTTTCCATGTGCCCTAGGCACATCTCTGATTGGAATCTGGAGTGCCCTTGTAAGTCCCTAGTATATGGTATACTATGTACCCAGGGCATAGGTACCTCAGAGGCCTGCCAGGGGCTGAAGCATGTATTATGCCATCCCTGGAAGGCCAGCCAAAATGACACCACAGGCCTGCTACTGCAGCCTGAGTAAGGTGGTGCATGCATCCCTTACAGTGGTATAGGCTACCTATATCACTACCATTTCACACACCTATAAACCTATAAGTCACTCCTATGGCAGGCCTTGACAATCCTGAAGGCAGAGTGCTTGGTTTGTATGTGAGAGGGTGCCCCTGCATGAGCAGAGCCCCTCTGCAGCATTCGGAGTACCTCCTCTGATGCTGTTTGCAGTGCAGCCTGACCATATATTCTTAAGTGCATTATATACTCGCGGTAGAATGCTAACTTTGGACTGGCTGCACCAAAACATGTCGAGTTTGGTGTCAAACTTCTTGGAATACTACCCCCACGCCAGTTCTGGCGGCGGGAGGTAGCATTCCACCCTTCTAGAGGGAGAGACATGTACCCACCGGCCTACCCGGTAACTTCTTTCCAGAGCCCTGGCATCACAAAATGGATGCCGCTGCCACAGAACACGAGTCTGGCCTCCTGCTGCTGACCGAAACTCCGGCAGGGGAGGCCTGGACAATAGGTTTCCTGTCCCAGGGAGGTGTAACCACCTCCCCAGACAGGATAGTGTGTATTGGGGCTGGGCGGGAGCACTCTCTGGTGCTTTGAACTCCTGCACTGGGGGCACATTTGGTGTCCCTGTGCATACCCAGTTCAAACCGGCTCAGGGGCTTCCAGCCCCTGCTCTGGCGTGAAAACTGGACAAAGGGAAAGGGGTGTAACCACCCCTCTGCCCTGACCCTCCCATAGGTGGGTCCCCAGAGTATGTCCAACCCCTAACTTGGTATAAGTATGGGACCCCAGTCCTTAGGACTTTAGATTTACCTGGACGAAACTCTGACACAGAATCCTGGACCTTCGACGCTCTACTTTAAGATTAGAGGACTGAAGAATCTCCCTTGGGGTCAAGGAGTGACTCCCCTGCTTGGCAGGCACCAAAGAAGCAATTGTCCGGTCGGCATCACTGAAGCTCCCGCCGGATGCCGAAGTATTTGCATCACCAGAGGTAGATTTCCAGACTTCACCAAGGCTGCCCTGAGTCCCCAGCAAAGCTGAGGCCTGTAGCTATCGTGAGTAACGTGGAACCGTGACCCCTGGACACCGAGCACATTTGCAAGTGCATCCTCTTCCTGGTCTCCCACGAAGTTGTGCTTTGGGCTCCGAGTAGCCCCCGCCTCCAGCACCGACTGTACCGAAGATCACTGGCCTCCACTCCACGAGTGTCCCGTGAGCCAGCTCCAAGTGCATCCACTCGAGGCTCCTTCGCGGTCGCTAGTCCGTTGGCTAGTAGGCCCTCCCGAAAGCCAATCTTCTTCTGCTTGGGCTTCCCTGGTTGCTCCAGGCGTGCCCTGACTTACCCTCGCTGGGTGAGTCCCTCAGACCTTGCTGGTCTGCACCACCGTCCTTCTTCTATTTCCATGAGACTTGCCGTTGGCAAGGCTTGTTGGGTCCAATCCGGCCGCCGATACCTCAGCAATCGACAGACGTCGTGGGACAGCTCGAATCCAGCTCCTGGTCATCGTTGACGCCTCCTGGACCTCGTGGCTGAAGAGTCAAGACGACCGTCAACCTACCTGAAGCACTCGACATCGGTGGGCATCCGCTCATCGCCTTCTTGGTCACTGGCTAGTGACCCAGACTCTGTCCCCTCTGCTTTCAGGTTCTTCAGATCTTCGATCCACCTTTGGATCCACCCGAACACTTTCGACTTGGCCGCCAGCAGCACTTTGCAGCAGATCGCCATTGAAAACGACGACGAAACCCGACCCCGAAAGACACCTATGCACCCGGCTTCCCTGGGTGAGGTAACACGCAGTACTCCGGTGCTCCCGTGGGTATAGACTCTAGAACAACCCAGTTCTAAAGGGGTTTGCTCCAAGTCCTCCTCTAAGTGTCCCTTTTCTTTAAAATTCCAACCGCGACTTTCCCCATAGAAGTCAGCGGCGATTCGCGGCTGTGTTCTCACACTGCACGCGTCCCCCGTGGGTCCCCTGTGTCACTACCTTGGGTGGTTCCTTGTGGTCCAAGCACTTCTACAGGCTCTAGGCCTTGTGTCTAGCTCAGCCGTGGTTCTTATACCACTTTATTGGTATATGGTTTGGTACGCCCCTAGGGCTCAAACGTGTATTTGTGCTATTACTGTTGATAACTAACTTATAACTTATGTACTTCGAACTCTAGCCTCATAAAGAGACTAGAGGGGTGTGTTTAGCAATAAATACATATATTTTGAATATATACCTGGTGTGGTCCTCTTTCATTTGGTCACTCAAGAGATTATAGACTGGTAAAACAAGCTGCTTTACATTCCTTCAAGACTTAGCCTGAAGGCTGCTCTTCATAGCTACCACTAGGATAGCTTTCAATAAAGGTTGTCTTTAACCTATCTCCAATAAGGGGTTGTTTGGACTGGTGCAAGGTGCCCACTATAATTAGTGGACAGCATATACCAGGCCAACTTCTCCACGATTGGTGTGCAGCGTGTGGGATTCCAGCTTGCTATTGTTTTACCAGATAATCTCAATTGAATTGATCAACTGAAAACCACTAAGGGTACCTTAGGTACATATAAATCAAGCTTAGTATACAGTAAGTTCTACTGAACTTAGAGTTGTGTGTTAAGGGATAGCACACCCTTTCTACAACTCAAGAGAGTTTAGTAGGCCACACTAGAGTAGGTAGTGCATACACCACACCTCACTAGTAATGTCTTCAAAGCCAGGACCCAGTGAGTCCTTGCCAGAAGCCAGTGGGTTTCTTCCCTCCAAGTATGATAAACTCCCATTCTTGGAATTGAGAGCATTATGCAATACTAAGAAGCTGAAGGCAGGCAAAAGTGCCAGCACCCAACACCTCAGGGAGCTGTTACTGGCTGATGATCTCAGCAGGCCCCTAGGGTCTGAAGGGGTAGGCAGAGAGGGTGGGGCAGAAAATGAGGAAGGGGTCAGGGGTGAAGAAACCCAGGGCCCCCCTCTGAAACTGGCCAGGAAGGTGAAAATGACCTTGACCTGGAAAACCCAATTCCTCCTGTGGAGGAGGAGGAGGATCAGAATGACCTCCCCTTTGTCCCCCAGGAAGAATTGTGAGTGTGCCCAGAAGGCCTAGATCTCCTTCTCAGGAGTCTAACCACTCTGACACCTCAGTAGGGACCTCTGTCTCCTCTCATGGAAGGGAATCCTCTCATGAGAGGAGGAAGAGACTGATTCAGTATGAGCAAGCCCAGCTTGAACTCAGAAAACAGCAATTGGCTATAGACAGGGAGTCCCTAGATCTCTATAGAGAGAGAAAAAAGTTGGGACTAGAGTCCCATGGTGGCAGCAATTTCCCCAGAGATAGGGAAAGGTCTTATGACCATAGAACCCTGAGCAAGATTGTCCCTCCCTACCAGAGTGGGGATGACATCCACAAATGGATAACTGCACTGGAGAGGGCCTGTAAAGTACAGATGGTCCCCCAGGAGCAGTGGGCAGCAATCTTGTGGCTCTCCTTTGCAGACAAAGGTAGAGATAAGCTCCTCACTGTTAGAGAGGAGGATGCTGATAATTACACAGTCTTGAAGAGTGCTCTGATTGATGGGTTTGGCCTAACCACTGAACAATACAGGTTAAAGTTCAGAGATACCCAAAAAGCACAGACTCAAGACTGGGTAGACTATGTGGATTGTTCTGCTAAGGCTCTGGAAGGTTGGTTGATGGGCAGTAAGGTGTGTGACTTCACAGGATTGTACAATCTTATCATGAGGGAGCAGATTCTTAATAACTGTCAAAATCAGCTGCTGCATCAGTACCTGGTGGACTCTGATCTGACCTCTCCCCAAGAATTGGGAAAGAAGGCAGACAAATGGGTCAGAACCAGGGTGAGGCAGAAGGTACAGAACCAAGGTGGTGACCCAAAGAAGCAAGATTCTAAGAACTCTGATAAGGGTGGGGAGAAGGGTAAAGACCAGAAGTCTTCACAAGGCCCCCAAAAATCTTCTTCAGGTGGGGATTCACAGTCTAACAAAGGGAAAGGCCAAAAGAAACCATGGTGCAAGGTCTGTAAACAAAAGACCCACTGGACCAGTGATTGCACCAAGTCCAAAGACTCTACTCCAGCCCCCACCAATGCCCCTAAGGCACCTGCTCCCCCTAGTGCAGTTACAGTTGGTGGTGGGACTACACAAGCCAAGGGTTTAGTAGGGTTGACCCTGGGTAAGGAGGTGAGCTCTGACCTAGTCAGAGAACTCACTCAGGCTGTCCTAGTCTGTGATGGAGGCATGGATGTGACCTCCTCTGTGAGTCCCAGTAATCTGGGCAAGTACAGGCAACAGCCCTTAATCAATGGAAAAGAGGCTTTGGCATTTAGGGACACAGGGGCAAGTGTCACCATGGTGAAATGTACCAAGTGACCAAGTGACCAAT
>CAWUFW010028485.1:0-21676 GCA_963921515.1 Calotriton arnoldi | reverse complement strand
GCAGGGCACTCGTAGCAGGCCCGGAACCCAGCCGACGGTCATACGCCTCACAGGCCACGGGCAGGTCTGCTGCAGCTTTGTAGTCCCTCCACACACCGCCCGCCTCAGAGAGTCCGGAAACTCAGCGGTGCACAGGTGAGGGAGAGTAGTTCTGGGTAATGCTGCCAAATGGGCGGGAGGGAGGGGGTAATCCAAATCTAGAAGCGCCATAGGGGGTCAGCAGCAGGGGCCATAGGGTAGCACCATAGGGGACAGCAGCTCCGATAGCGAGTTTCGCCAGGCCCACGCCTCCACTCGCAGCAGTCCGAGGGGAGCGAGATCATGGATGAGTCGGGCAGCCGGGGCCCCCGGCTTCGGCAGCACCTCAGCACTCCGCAATTTGGTGACTCCACAGGATAGGGCTCAAACCGTTCAGTTAGGCACACATGGGGCGTCGCTGGGCATATGACAGGGATCGGGCGCTTCTCCTGACCCGAGGGGGGGGCACCGCAACACTCCCCCTGTCGCTGGAGGCCACCGCGAGTCCGTCTGTCACGACAGGCCCTAGGCTGATCCACCAGCCGCACACATCGCCAAGGCCACGTCCAGGCCCGTGGCGGTTCACTTGGTCCACACGCTCACCGCCGGTTGTATGAGGCCTGAGATTTCTTCGCTGTGGAGATGAGGGGAGGAGAGGGACTCCAGCAGTGCGCCAACTCAGGGGTGGGAGAGGAAGGGCCCAGTTGGCAGAGTCCACGGGAGTGCTGGTGCTCCTGGATCTGGTATTCTCCTGGCCCATTCACTGGGGGGGCCCACAGCTGCCCGGATCAGACAAGGATCAGTGCTGGTCTTTCCACACTGTCAGCACCGCAGCAATCTCTCGAGTCAGCGCCAGCACGTCAGCATCGGAGTCAGGCAGCCTGGTCAGGCCCAAGTCGGCGATAGCGCGCTCCTTCCCTCTGGAGGCGCACAGGATCCCTCCAGCCAGTGTTGAAGCGGCCGTGCGTACCGATTGTCTCTCCTCGATCATGCGATATTCATTTGGGTGAATGATGCACCCCAGCAACGCAGGATTTTAAAGGATATTGGGGCCCGGGCACGGAGCTCACTCAAAGTGCGTCCGCCAGGTTTCGGTCTCAATGCATCTGCGCAAGCTTCATTAGCTGACTATTGTGCTTTATGTACAAAGCTACGACTCAAACTGCCCCTAATTACCTTCATACCGTTGTGTCCCCGTATGTTCCTAACCATCTTGTGCGTTCCTGCAGCTTATGCCTTTGCTGTCGTCCCTCGGGTGAAATTGGCTAGGCAGGGAGGATGTTCCTTCAAATATTTAAAGCCTAAACTATGGAACGCCTTGCTTCTTGAAGCAAGAACTTCTACCTTCCTAGAGATTTTTTAACAGTCACGGCCGGTGCAGGTAAGAGTGGTGGGGCAGTGGCAAAGTCGACAGGTGATGGAATTGGGAAAATAAAACAAAAAAATAAATAAAACCACTTACCTTGTGATCGCCGCATCGCCGACTCAGCGATGCAGCGAGCGCAAGGTAAGTGTTTTTCTTTTTTTCTTATTTTATTTTCCCTATTCCATCGTCTGTCGACTTACCCCCACGCCCGCCCCGCCCTGCCGCCACCCACCGCTCTTACCTTCACCGGCCACGCCTTTTTAAAAAAAAAGAAGTTAAAGACCTGGCTATTTTAAATTCTGACTGATTTTATCTAGTCTGAACGTGTAACTGCTGGAAAACCCTGCCTGGGTAGCCATTCGCTTTACAAACAAGAATAATAATAATAACTTTGTAATTGATGTGAATTTTTAATTGCATATAACATCTGGTTAACTTACTATCAGGCCTCAGCATTTAATTTTAATGTTTGATATTTAAGTATATTATTGTGTTCCAATAGTAGCACTAAATAAGTGATGTGTTGTTATACGTTTATATTAATTCAGTCTTGTTATAACAGTTACAACAGTGCGGAGCCAGTACAAGTGTGCAGTTGCATTTGTTTTTATCATGGTGTAGTTAATGAAGAATTCATTGTAGAATTTCATTAAAAATGTTCCTTCAACTATTATTAATTGGAGGTAAACGTATGCTGAAATCCTTTTCAGCTGAAATCAATTATATCATTTAACTTTTAGCTATAAACATGGCTAGTTCTGCTTCATAATGGATAATTGGGTCTCCCAATGGTGCTTTACCGATTTCTATTAATTTATTTTGTTGCATTCCATATTTCAGCTGCGAATTTTCGCTTTTGTTGAATTTCACCATGCAAAATTTTCAGGTGTGTTCATAAAAGTTGACAGTGACTTTTATCATTTCATCAGATGCTACTTCATAATTGCGCTAATTTTCATGTAATTAACTTTCTTGTCGCAATGTTTTGAACAGTTGAAATACACATAAATACTTTTCTGTGCATTTTGGCAACTTAGATTACTGTGGTCGATTAAGGTTTGTTTTTTAAGTTTTACAAGACTTGTGTTATAACCTTTTACAATGTATTTGTGATTGATTTCATCTTGAGTAACAATTGGTTAGTAGCAAAGTTTTGTGCCATTTCAAATAAGCACATGCCATCTAATAAAGGTGAACAACTGGGATAGTAGAAGTCACTAAAATTTGTTTTTAAAATGTCTTCACTATGTGGATTATGTCTTGACAAATTTTCAAATTTTCGTAAATGGAGTAAGGACTTTTTTTGCAAATGTTAGATGTTCCAAAAGCAAGCCATTCATGGTGATGCTTTTTTCCATACAAAGGACCTCCCGTAAGTCGTTCAGCTCATTCATATGCAACACATTTTCTGTGGCTAAGCTTTGACCTAGAGATTTCTCTACTAATAGGTTATCCTGTAAAACTTTGAGTTTTTGGAGTTCTGTTCTTTCTGAATGTGTGATGTAGCATGTAACATACTGAGCAATAACTTTATAATTAACAACTTGGATATTAGTACTAGTATTCCATAAGGGAGTGATTATGGAGGGATAGTCATTAATGTATTGTGATTCCACTGGACATTGTAAATTGTACACTTTTTTTTGGTGATTTTAGAGTCTTTATCAGCGGCGGACGGTATTTCGAGCAGGAGGGGGATGGGGCCACACACGCACACACATACACTCACCCATCTACAGTCACAGTCACTCACCCACCATTCACAAGCACACACATGGGTATTCACAGTATGCTCTCACACATACACATACATTCATACAAAAACACATACATGCACACAACCCATACATACCACAAGCACCAAATATATAAAAAACAACTTTTCGGTTGCAGCGGTGCTCTCAGTGGCAAGGCTCTGAGGTTCCTGAAGGATTGAGACTGCCGCCTCTTCTCACTGGCTTACCTTATGTCAGCCAATGAGAAGAGGCAGCAGTATCCTGCTCTTCACAGAGTGGGAAAGGCTCAGTGAGACTGCTGACCCACCCCACTCTGTGACAAGGCGTCACTGATTGGTTCTTGGTCCTGGGCACTTCAGGACTTAAAACTGAAGTTCCCAGGTCCTAGGCTATTTGTGGAGGTCACCCTTGTTATGTGGGAGAGGTCCTTCAAGCCCTTAGAGGACTGACGAGGTCACGCCCACAGGGCTTTGACATCTTCAGTCTGGCAAAGTTCAGCTCAGACCGCCAGGCGCCTGCACATTTAGCGCATGTATAGCACCTGGCTCCCTGACTTGAACATAAAGAGTGTCTGTCAGGCTGCCCTTTGCTCAGCATGACAGACACTCTTCATGTCTGCCAAAAGGTGGTGGGACAGGACCCCTCCGCCCTTAAGGACGGGCTACTGCTGGTCGTTGTGTGCCATATTGCTGTTAGTAAGTTTATGTTGCAGAATATTGTAACAAAAATCTGCATGTTCTGACTCTTTTGGAATTCTGCAGGTAACACACTATTCTTTTATTTATTTATTAATTTTTTTCATTGTTACGGGTGAAAAGACATTACAGACAGTGAATAAATGGTAAACAGTCTAAATATCGAGTTTTTAATTTTGACCTACAATAATATCGAGTTTGAAATATCGTAGGGACACAATATCGAAGTCAAGAATATCGACGACCAGAATATTGACCTGAAGGTAAGAAATATCGTTTTTGTTAATATCGAAGTTAGTAATATCGATAGCAAAAATATCGATGTTACTAATATCGATATTTATATTAGTGTTATGTATTTTATTATGTATTTTATTTGTTTGTGTTTATATTTTTTGTTAATTATTGTACTAGTTTAAGAATATATGTATAAAATTTTTAGAAGTTAGTAATTTTTTTTAAAGTAAATTATGCGTTTTAGTACCGTAGCGGGTTGTGGGTTTATAGGGGAATAGGGTGGGAAGTAATTTAATTATATTAAATTAATTTAAAATTTAGGGGAATTAGTAATTATTTTTAAGTAAATTTTGCGCTTTAGTTCTGTAGCGGGTTGTGGATTTATAGGGGAATAGGGTGGGAAGTAATTTAATTGTAATTAAGGGGCCCATTATGATGGCGGGCGGAAGCACAACCGCCGTGCTGGCGGATGCAAAACCACCAGTTACCGCCGGCACGCAGCAGTCCACACGCCCGCCCAATTATGATGCGAAAGCAGGCCAAACACCGCCGGCAAGCCAGCAACACCGTCCGCCATCAAAGTGCGCCCGCACACGTAGCGGCGCAGCCCAACTGACACACACCGTCCGACGAAACACGTCCCGCCCGGCGCATAAATTACGATGCCGCAAACAAACGGCTCCCACGGCAAAGAGACACCGCACGTGAAAGAGAGGCGGAAACACGGACGCAGAGCACGGACAACGAAGAAGCGGCACCCCGGGCATGAATCCAGCACTGCAGGCCCTTCCCATGCTTCTGCTGATGCACCACCAAGGACGCAACGTACCGCGGAGACGCAGGTAGGCACACACACAACAAGTGCACGCAAACAGCGCACACAGTGCAAGGGCGGAAAAGCGGACAACCCCCCACCAGCGCGTGCACACTACACATCCACCATTGCATCCACATATGACACACAGGCCAAATCCTAACATCGCAGAACACATGTGTACACACCACCTGGGACTAGGAACCAACCACCCCGTCACGGCCCCAAAGCGCCGATGACGCCGCCACACATGCGCACAACGCAGAGGCCAACCGCAGCGCCATGCATGCGTCGCACACAGACACAGGGACACAACCAAGCAGCACACACATCAGCCCCACCCCGAACGCACATGACACGTGACAGGCCGGCCACAGACATGTCCCCAACGCCCAATTCACGGACAACACCCAACGCCACACAACCGACGCACACATGTCAGTGAAGTCACGCAACAGCAGGACACACCCCAGTGTAACAAACATGGCGAAGCACACAGCGGCGGCAACACCAACTAGGAGAAGCAGGGCTCCTTCGGGAAGAGGAACGCCAGTACCACACTGAAAAACCCATACCACCCTGCACATATGAACAAGACACATGAAACGGAACACCAAAGAGCCCGGGACCGACAACAGGTGGCCCAAGAATTACATCCACACACAAGGCCCAACGCAGAGCGGAAAGGCAGCCTGCCGCCCACACAAGGGAGAGCAGACAGCACTGAATGACCTTCCATTCCAACACCGAAACCACAGCCCTACGACAGAAGCCGGTGAATACAGCCATTGTCCAAGAATAGACCAACACAGGCATGCCGAGGAGACCGACCACAGGGCAGATAGCGCATATCACAGAAGCACACAACGGACGGGAAGAAAGAAGAAAACACTCCCCATGTCGGCCACATGCAAGTTAATTGGAAGGAGTCACACAGCACTGACCTTGAACTGTCTGAGAAGCATGTGGGAAGAGGGCCCGTGTCCTCCAAACAAGCCAACAGAACACAAGTCCTGTCTCCCCACGACTACACAGAGCTCACAGCAACCCCGGAGCGTGCACATTGCAGACTGCACACACAGCCGGAGCACGCCACCTCTACGAACCGCTGCGAAATGGCAACCGCAACACACCTACCCAACTACGCCGAACAGCTCAAGCTGTACCAAACCAACACGATACATACATTGGGATGCGATCTCCTGTCCCTGCTGAACGTAAGTTACCGACTGACTTACCGCATCACATTGTTCAGCTGCGTCATGCCCGTCTTCTACTGTCGGAGGTGTCCCTACCAGCATCCCGTCGAGATATGCCTCTCCAACCCGGCATGTCTGAAGGCGGACCTGCTACCACTACTCCTCCCTCTGGACGCACACGACAGGGCCTGCTCTGCCTATGGGGGCATGGCGTATGTGGCCAACATCGCACGCGCACTGAAATGGAACCACTGTGCCTCCACACGACGGATCATCGAGAACAGCTACATCGAATGTCACCCAGCATGCCCCATCATGGTCCTCCAAGGGACAACCTACGAACAACACCTTGACAGCCACCATCCGCTTCATTGGCTGGCAAACATGTACACCACCAATGACATGGAAGCCCTGCTGGACGGCATCGCATACCTGACAACCTGTAAATACGTCGGACCACAACGCAGGTTCCCCGAGTGACCTATGAAGTCCAACCCCGCACCCATGCTCAGCTTCCGCACGGACTGGCCAGTCACCACCACAACAGCCATACCAAACGACCGGCAACTGTAACCACACCATCAACGACATCGCCATGACATCGGATATGACCGGGACATGCACACTGTTCCCCATCACATCCAGGAACACCGCATGCATCGTGGGAGGCAGTGGCATGGGCTCTGTGCATCGCACCCACATGGACGGAACTGCACGAACAACCAGGACACGACATGGATCCAGCGCACATGGACACACACACCGCTCAGTGGACATGAATAGGTCGCCTGGAGTCTGTGGGTGCTGCACCCCTCCCACCCCCGCCCCGGGAATCCCATACCAGGACCTTTGCATGGACGACAAGTGCATACAACAACAACATGACCCCAGTGACTGTGACATGTCCAGTAACCACCACAGTGCAACAACAAGTGGCACGCCGCTGCATGCACGCAAGCACATGCCCTGATGTCATCTCACATGCACGCGTGCATGAGGAACAACCGCAGCAAACCTGTCACATGGAACTGAGATGGACTGTGCCCATGATGCCGAGCGGTCTGGTAGTCTACATGTATACCGTCTGTGTCAAAGTCCGCAGCTCCGCAGCTATACGTAAATGTACATTAGCACAGCCTTGGCCAAGCAGATGTAACCCCACACCCTATCCCATTTGTAATCATGCTCAGTATATCCTCAACATGTATTCCGCTGCCAGTAGTGTCCACTATACTGCATCACAGAGGACAGAAGACTCAATATAATGTTTGAAACCAAAACTGTCTCCGCTGACTCATTTCACAAGTACGAATGAGAGAGGATGAGAGTATGTGAAGTACACGGCAGTCGTGACATGACCATGTAGTCCACTGGTATTGGATGTCAACGCAAATGAGTAGCACTACTGTGGAAGACACACATGTGTCGTGTGAAGTCGTATGGACGCAGTGCTCAGGTGGGTGGGTGCGACGGGTAGATGCGCACATGCCAAGTTGGAGCACGCCGTGTTGGGAGGGGTCATGAACAGTACACCACCGCTTCCCTGGGCATTGTGAGAGGACACCTGTCGGGGGAGTGAACACGTGTGTGCACAGCAGCCGGGCACACGTACAAGGCGGTACCAGGCGCACCTCAGCCCACCCTCTGTGGACAAGCTGGATCCTGTTGTGCGCCCGCCATGCCCCTTGACAAGGCACACACAGCCCCAGTCGACCAGGTGTAACCCCAACATAGTCAATCCGCACAGGCGATACAGGGCACGGGATGGCAGTGGAGCATGGTGTGTGAGAGGTCTCCTCGCGCTCCTCCTGGTCATATCACGCAGGCAATAGAACCTCAACGTCTAGCATGGCACAAGTCACATGGAAGTGTAGGGGGACGCACCACAGCACGAGCAGCACTGACGTCACGGGAGGTGGCTCGCACCATCCCATCCATTGCCCATCATACCAACCACGACACATGCCATTGCGACTAAGTGCAAGCGCGTGCGCCACCACCCCCGAGCCCTCCCCAGAGAGGCCAAAGAGTGAATGTGTGGGCCAACAGCCACAGACGGACGCGGCCTGGCCGCAAGGGCAGCCACAGCCACTGGGTGTCGCAGGTGGCGGATCCGGAAGGCGAAGACTGTGATGCATAGTCCATGCAGGCCGGGTCTCCATTTGGGGCACCACGCAGGTGGACGGCGTCCCGCCACACATCATACCCTGAGACAGCCCACTCGTGCAACTGGACCCACACATTCACTCCTTGCCCTCTCTGGTGCGAGCTTGGGGCTGCCTGTGCAAGCGCTAGCCTCGCAGGTGAGCATGCATATTGGGGGCGAGGGGAGGACATGAGGGCTGGGGCGAAGATGACTGTATCACTGTCAGTTAGTACAAGGGATGACCCAGATGTGGAAAGGAAGAGACGTGTCCCGTGTGCACTGCAACTAGTCGCCAATCCAACTACCCCCCATGTCCGGAATGTAAGCCCGCACCTAGGCCCGCCCATCCGCCACATCGAACATACCACCAGCACGACAACCTTCCCATTCGAAACACTGACTGGGGGTGGCGACCAGTGTACAATCATGTGTAGCCTACCCACGCGTACATGTGGGCCCTCCATGATCCATGTCACCTGCGGCAAAGTCATGACATGCGCAATGAGGGAAGTGAGGAGAGCTGTCCGCCCCACGCGCAGAAGGTGCATCAGCTCCACAGACCCAGCAGCGAGTCCAGCAGGGGTCACATGTGCAGGGGCAGCTGTGCCTGGTGTGAAGGCACATGCATATAGACAGCACATCGACCAATGTGTAGTCTGCCCACATCTACAGTCCATCATCATGCGGACATAGGAATTGAACACAGGGCAACACATCTTAGCTGGTGCACCCACCGTGACCAACAATGCGCAATCATCGACGTACCCGCCCTGTGCATGGCCCCCCACCCAACGGAGGCACATCCAGTGCCACCATCCCACACACACAAGCCTTCCACGGAACATGCTGTGTCCAATGGTCAGTACAGAGTCAGCGCCCATCTGGTGGATCCTGAACAGGAGACACATGCACACACATGCCAGCTCCCACTATGTACGACTGCCACCTGGCACGTGCAATGTAACCTCTCACCTGTGACGTGTGACTGCAAGCACACAGCCGTCTTGGCATGGGGCTGTCAATGTGGACACCAGTCAATGTTTCGGGAGCTGTGATCCGTACAGTGCTGTACATAGGGTGCAGTGCTGACACCTACTACTGTCTCATATCCCCTCGTGCCACAGGTCCCACTTGAATTGGCCGCTCAGCCCGTGCCCACATCGTCGTCGTCGTGTGCCATACTCATCCAGCCTCGGAAGCAGTTCCATGCTCAGCAGACACTCATGTTGCCGTGGCGTTGCCGCTTGACGAATATGCAGTCAGTCCCCATCAGCACGCCCCGCAAGTCATTGGGGCCTAGATCCCCATGTGCATGCACATGGCAGTGGTATGTCTCACTTGCCATTGCCATTGTTGGGAGACCTGTGTAAGTGTATTGTGGCCGTGCCGTCCCAGCTTGACAGCTGGGCTGTGGCTCATGTGCTTGCTCAGTCATGTCAGTGATGTGTATGCGAAATTGCTATGTGCCGTGTTGCTTTGACATGTGTCCTCTGCCATTTAACCCAGGCGGAGACCGAACATTGACCGCCCATACCAATTGCTGGCGGACATGGACGATACAGAGGTAATCAGGAAGTTTCGGCTGAACAGGCCAACTCTGCATCGACTGTGTGCCATGTTAGAGCCCCATCTCCGTCCCCGCAGGGTGTATCCGACTGCTGTCACCCCCACGGCTAAGGTGATGGCCGCCATGCATTTCTTCGCCACTGGGTCATTCCAGCACACAGTGGGCAGTGGAGGAGGGATGTCCCAGCCCATGTTCAGCAAGGTGCTGAGGGATGTACTGGCAGCCATGATGCTGTACCGGAACAGGTACATCCGCTTCCCCAGGGCTCGTGAATTGGCGGCAGTGAAGGGTGCATTCTATGCCCTTGGCAGAATCCCACACGTCGTGGGAGCCATTGACTGCACTCATGTTGGCCTTGTTCCACCACAGGCCACTGAGCACCTGTACCGCAACAGGAAGCACACGCACTCCCTGAATGTGCAAGTGGTGTGCCTTGCGGACATGGTGATCACCCACGTGTGTGCAAAGTTTCCAGGCTCGGCCCATGACGCACACATAATGCGCAACAGCATCTTGCCACGACTGATGGCCAATCTGCAACAGGATCGTGCCTGTATTGTCGGTGAGTATGTGGAGTGGTGTAGCGTGCTGGTTGTGCGATGCTGTCCCCTGTCCAGTTGGAATAGCTACGGTTCTCTGTGTCCCTCACACCCAGGTGACTCTGCGTACCCGAATGGGGCATGGCTGCTCAGTCCATTGAGGAATCCTCGCACCCCAGCAGACGATCGATACAATGAGGCACATGGGAGGACCAGACGTGTGGTCGAGCGTACCTTTGGCCTCCTCAAGTCCAGGTTCAGGTGCCTGGACCGCACCGGGGTGCACTGGCGTACTCCCCACAGAAGGTGTGCCAGATAGTGGTGGCGTGCTGCATGCTGCACAATCTGGCCATTCGGAAGCAGATCCCCCTCATTGTGGATGACGGAGATCAACCAGGGCCCCAGCCCGCAGACCAGGACAGCTCGAGTGAGGTGGACAGCGGAGAGGAGGAAGCTGGGAATGTGCGCCAGCAGCTCATCGCCCGCTACTTCACTTGACGGTGAGTGTCCATGTACGACGGATGATGTGTCTGTATCTGTGCAGGTGTGTGTGTGCTGTGTCAGGGTGGCCGTATGTTCACTGCGTGCAGTGTGTCAACGCTCCATGGCCAGGGTAGTATGCCACTGTTGGTGACTGTGGCATTGTGCCCTATTGCTCTGTGCGATGTGTGTACATTGCTTGTAGTTGTTGACATGTACTGTGTGATGGGTGTGTGACACACTCATTGAATGTGCTCCTGTTCTGTCTCCCACCCCTAGGTCCCTACAGGCCCTCCGGATTCCATTGCCATGCCACGCATCAGGTGCCCTTCCGCCCAAGGTGGCCGTTGTATTCCGTACAAATAAAACACAGGGCACAAACAGCAGTTAGTGAATAAGGTGCATTTATTACGAACTGTGACATGTGATTGTGTGTAAGGTGATAACAAAAGTGGTGCGTGCAGTGACAATGAGCTGTCGGTCATGGCTGCGTGATGATCAGGGTGTACCCACTGGTTCTATGTCCATAGTCCAACACACACATGCCATCCAGCTGGCTGTGTGGAGTGGGATCGTAGAGCAAGTCAATGCAGTGGCTGGTCAAGGAAGGCTGGCGGAAGGCTGGCTGGCTGCCTCACTTGCGACTGGAGCGTGCGAAGTCCTCCCGGGAGATCTGTTTCCTCTTCGGACGGCCCCTTCCACGTTTGGGAGGGGGTGTGTGGTGGCGACCTGCTGGTGGTGGGTGAGGTGTGCTCACTGGCTGTGGACGCAGGGGAAGTGGACACTGCTGGCCGACCCTGCGCCCTAGCAGGTGGTGGCGGAGGTGGTGTTGCTGGCCTTGCCTGTGACCCCACCGCCACCACCAGCTGGCCCATGAGGTCCACGAGTTGGTCCATACGGGACACGAATTGGCCCATATGGGCGTCCATGGACCTCAGCACCCCCAGCACCTCCCGCGTGTCAGTAGCAGACCTGGCCCATTGTCCTTGTGCCTCTTCATAGGCCCCAAGGACTCTGGCCATTTGAGGCAGGGCATGGCTCCCAGGGGAGGCTGGCGTTTCCCTGACCCTGCTCCTCCTACCAGTCCTGCTGCCACCGGCCTGCCCACTAGCCACATTGCTCACCACGGTCCTCGCTGTGGCTCCCAGGGTGGATCCAGTCGGCCGGGCCACCACCTGCGCTGGGGCTGGTGCCAGCGAAGACGTGGTGGTGGTGGAGGCGGTGGTGGTCGGTGCGGCGATGGTGGCGGTTGCGGCAGTGGTAGTGGCCGCAATGACCGTGGGTGTGGCCGCAACGACAGTGGCAGCAGGGGACTGGGACTGTTCAGCATCCCTGGATGATGGGTTGGTGGGTAGGAGGGGTCCTGGGGAGCGGCTGGGCCCTGCCACGCCAGATGGGCCAGCTTGGTGGTCCGTGTCCGAAGAGGTGGACAGATCCTCCAGATCCGTGTGTCCTCGTTGGGGGCTTGTAGGCTGGCTGTGCTGGCTGCTGTCTCCATCCCCAGCGTCCAGCAGTTCGTCACCTGTGGAGAAAATGAGATTTGTTATTGTGTTGCACCTGGCGAAGTATGTATTAGTCGTCTGACATTGGCAGTTCGTGCAATCTCGTACATGGGTTTCCCGGAGGCGAGTGTGTGGCTGTGGCATCTGTAGTTGTGTGTGCTAGGCAATGGGACTGTGTGCTGTGCACATGTGGCATGGGACGGATTGGCCATGCCGATGGGTGTGTTGCTTTGCCCCTACTCATTGTGACTCTGGTGTATGCGGGCTCCTGGCCCATCCTGGGTCTGGTTTGTACTTTGCTTTTGGAGTTCATATGGAACGCTTAGGAACGCATATGGCAACATGGGGGCCATGCCCCAGATTCGCATTTGGGATGGAATATGCTTTTGGGGTTCAAATGGAACGCTTAGGAACGCATATGGCAACATGGGGGCCATGCCCCAGATTCGCATTTGGGATGGAATATGCTTTTGGGGTTCAAATGGAACGCTTAGGAACGCATATGGCAACATGGGGGCCATGCCCCAGATTCGCATTTGGGATGGAATATGCTTTTGGGGTTCAAATGGAACGCTTAGGAACGCATATGGCAACATGGGGGCCATGCCCCAGATTCGCATTTGGGATGGAATATGCTTTTGGGGTTCAAATGGAACGCTTAGGAACGCATATGGCAACATGGGGGCCATGCCCCAGATTCGCATTTGGGATGGAATATGCTTTTGGGGTTCAAATGGAACGCTTAGGAACGCATATGGCAACATGGGGGCCATGCCCCAGATTCGCATTTGGGATGGAATATGCTTTTGGGGTTCAAATGGAACGCTTAGGAACGCATATGGCAACATGGGGGCCATGCCCCAGATTCGCATTTGGGATGGAATATGCTTTTGGGGTTCAAATGGAACGCTTAGGAACGCATATGGCAACATGGGGGCCATGCCCCAGATTCGCATTTGGGAGGGGATATGCTTTTGGGGTACATGCTGTGAGCCATGGGTGCCGAACGTGACATGTGTTGTGGCAGCATGACAGTGCATGGTCTGAGGTGTGTGCATGCCTGACATGCCCTGCATATTTGCTGTCTGTTGTGGTTACTGGACATGGCATTGGACGCATCGTTATGAGTGAGTGATAGTTGTGTGCCAGCCAACGTATTGCAGTTGTCCCATCTCCTTGGTGTGCGTGCTGCCCTGTGCCATGTGCATCACTGCAGTGCTCGGGGGGGTGTGGCCCATGTTGTGTGTTGTTGCTCACAGTGTGTCGTGCGCTTAATTGACTTCTGGCACATGGTTGGTCATGGGCATGTGTCTTAGCGTGACTGCTGTATGTGTTTCAGCTGTGCGGATGACATGCCTTTCATGTGACTGGGGCTGACGGATGGGATGGATGGTATGTTGTATGTGCATGGTGTGTCTGTGAGTTTGATGGGTTCAGTGGTGTTCGTGTGCATTTCTGTTGTTCCGCTCTGTTGCGTCTAGTGTTGTTTGTCTTACATAGGCGTAGTTGTGGGGTGTGGGGTTGACAGGCAGTGGGGGCTACATGGACAGGACTTCAATGGTGTTTCGGTTGTGTGTGATGAGTTGCACAGTGGCTGCCGTGTGGGACTATATTCAGTGTGGCTTGTGCATGCAGACGTGGCTCCTTGGGTGTTGCTATGTCTGTGATGGGTCATGTGGGGTGTGAGTCTGCTGTTCATGTCCGTGTGCACATTGTTCACTTGTTCGTGACGGTGGGCGGTGCTGCGTGTCCGTGTGCTACGTGACATGTCCCATGTGTTGGTGGTGTTATGGTCCTCATGCCTCCAGTAATCCAGCCCTGTCCAGTTTCCCACCTGCAAGTTGTTCGTGCGTGCACTGTACTGGATGCCACATGGCTCTAAGCGGGGGTGCTCCATGTTGCAGGTCTGTGGGGGTGGGGGGTGTAGTGGGTCGTGGGGGTGGCTGTACACCCACTGACACCGATTGCTGTGGACCGTGATGTCTGCCTTTCGGCTGTCGTTGTGCACTGCGGTGGCTGACACGTGGCTGTGGGGTGTGGGGGATGCTCCTCCTTGCTGTGCTGTGGGACTGGGGCCTGGTGTGTGTTGTACTTGGGCTGTCCACCGTCCCACCCACTGCACTTTGTGTTCCTGCCACTTACCTGTTACTTGTCGGTTAGTGCAGCTGTGGCGGACACATGGGTGTGGTGGGTGCTCGTTGTGGCGCTTCTGGCATATTTGGGGACCTGTTGGTGGTTACGTGGCTGGCTTAGTGTACACATGTCCCCACGCATCTTACAGTTGTTCGGTTTGGGCTGTGTGTGGTAGTGTCTGTTGCATGTGTGTGTGATGTGTTGTGTATTGTGTGCTGGACATGGGGGTGTTTGTCCCTGGGAGCTGTGGCATGGTGGTAGTGCATGTGAGTACATAGCGGTGTGCTGGTATACATTAGTTTGTACTTACCAGCCTCCACTCTCCCTGCTAATCCGGCGAGGATCTCCGGATGGATTACGACTCGCACCTTCTCCTCCCACGCTTTGAAGGTCTTAAAGAGCGCGGGATTCCCTCCGCCAGTGACGGCAGCCAGCTCTCTGTTTTTGCCCTCCTTCTTCTTGACCAGGCTCTTTACGTCATTCCAACGTTTGTTTATCTCGACTCTGTTCCTGGGCAGGGTCCCGACTGCATTGACCTGGTCTACGATCCGGGTCCACATTCTGTTTCTGGTGGCTAGTGGTGTGTGCTGGACCATGTTCCCATAGATTTGTGGGTACACCTTGATGATCTCGTCGACCATGACCGTCAGCTCCATGGGCGTGAACTTGGGCATCCTTTGTGGTGCCATGGTGTTTGTGGTGCTGGTGCGGTGTGTGTTGTGTAATGTGCAGGGGGTTTGTGGTGCCGGTGTTTGGTGGTGGTGGTGGTGGTGGTTGTGATGTGTGCGTTTCTGTGGTGTGCTGCTGTCCTTGCTGTGTCACTGTGTCCTCTCCTCTCCTCTCTGGTTTGCAATGTAGCAAGGGGTTGTGGTCTGTGGGAGTGCTGCTTTTGTACTCACCTATGTGGGTGTGTCCTCATGGTCTGTTGTTTTCAGATGTGTTGTGTCTGGGGTTCTGGCCTTTGTATTTTTTGTTTGTCCGGGGGTGTTTTCGGGATGTGTACTGTGCTTGTGTATTTGTGTGTGCCTTGCTGTGTGGACTTGTTGGCCATGTTGTGTGCTATTGGTTTTGTGTGCGGATGGTTTCTGTGCAGGTACGTGGGCGCCATGGCTTCTGCCGTGTCGATTCTCATCGGCGTTGTTTGCGCTGGCGGGCGGTATATTTGTGGTTTTTCCGCGCTCATGGCGGTGCGATCGTAATTTCACGTGCGGTGTGTCGGCCGTGTGGGCGGGCGGTTTTGTGTTGTCGTGCGTGTTTCCGTCCGTGGCGGGCGGTTTGACTCCGACTCGGACGATGGCGGGCGGTATTTTGTGTGATTTTTCCGCCGATGGCGGTTTTCGGTTTGTGTACTCATAATGGCGTGGTCGGTGTTCAGGCGGTGTGTGCGGGCGGATTTTTGCCGCTTCCATGCCTGGCGGATTTTTTTACGCCGGGTATCGTAATGAGCCCCTAAGTAATTATTTATTTTTATTTATTGGTATTGATAAATAATTTTATGTTAATTAATTATTAATTGGTAATTAATTTTTATTAATTGGTAATTAATTTTTATTAATTGATTAATTGGTAATTATATTAAGTGTATTAATTTATTATTGAAGTGTGTTGTGAGTTTATAGGGCAATAGGGTGGGAAGTCATTTAATTGTAATTAAGTAATTATTTATTTTTGAGTTGGAATAGTAATTTTAAACTCTACGCTATCCAACACTTTCCCTACTGTTGCACTCTCTGGAGTTGGAATAGTAATTTTAATCCCTACGCTATCCAACACTTTCCCTACTGTTGCACTCTCTGGAGTTGGAATAGTAATTTTAACCTCTACGCTATCCAACACTTTCCCTCCTGTTGCACTCTCTGGAGTTGGATAGTAATTTTTACCCCTACGTTATCCAACACTTTCCCTACTGTTGCACTCTCTGGAGTTGGAATAGTAATTTTAACCTCTACGATATCCAACACTTTCCCTACTGTTGCACTCTCTGGAGTTGGAATAGTTATTTTTACCCCTACGCTATCCAACACTTTCCCTATTTTTGCACTCTCTGGAGTGGGAATAGTAATTTTTACCCCTACGCTATCCAATATTTACTGTTTTAGTTAATGTAGTGTATAATTTATTTAACATTTTTTTTTAAAATTTGTTATATATATTTTTTATATTTTTATTTATATTATTGTTGTATGTGTATGTATGTATTTATAATTTATAAAATGTTTTTTAACAATTTATAAGTTATTACAATAATTAATTGTAAATATTATTAAGTAAGTATATATATTATATTTTATATGTATATGTTTAATTTTTTTTACATTATATGTATTACTTATAATTTTAAACATATTTTTAACTATGTTTATTTTAAATATATGTATCATTTACTTTATTTTACATTATTTTATAACATTAAAAAAACGATATTTTTAACAACGATATTTTTGACAACGATATTTTTTTTCCGATATTTTTGTACTTACCATAATGTAGATAGGACTTCGATATTCTTGACATCGATATTTTTGACGTCGATATTCTGTCAGTGATTCGAATAAATAACTAGTGACAATTGTTATCTTTCATATATCTCTAAGAATATTGAAAACAAACATTCCAATAAAATATTATGAAAGAATAAGAAACACATAATAACACGAGGCAGGCTTCTAGCAAAAATAAAAAAATGCAAAAATGAATAGCCATCCATAAAGGAGAAGATGCTCCTCTCTAAGGTCATATGCTCACAAGAGTGCCATGAGTATAAAACCTCTTCCCCAAACATGTGGAATATGAAGCTAGCATTACAGTTCTAAACTTTGTAAATAAAACTGCCATTTCAAGAACACTACACTTCATTCTTATCAAACAATATAATTTAGCATCATTCAGGTGTTGAATCCGAATTGCAAAAGTGACTAGAAGAGATGCTGAAATATTTATATCTACTCTAGTTTGCAACATTATAGATGTTGGGGAATATATTGAAGTTTTGAACAAAAACTGCTTTTCCTCAGGAATCTGGTAAACAGGACCTGTTAAAGAATAGCAAGCAAAAGCAAGCAATACAATGCAATGCATATGTCTAAAATAGTGAATTCATATTTTGTGAGGTAAGAGGGGGTTGTGGACTATTGCTGTAGCAAACACAGGGTGCCTGCCATCTTTTGAACAGGTCAGCACACTTTACTTTACTACAATACTCTGACTGCGGGCCCATTCTCAAACCTTTTGCAGAAGAGTTCTCCTGAGTGCACCCTTTGGCCCTGCCCATTGATAGGTAGCACATGAGTCCCTGCCAAAAAGCAAGGACTGTGTAGTAGGCAGCTTATACCATTTGGAGCAGCATTGTTTTATTATGGTGAAAAATACTGGTCAGGGCTCCCTGCAATTTATTAAGAAGGGTATTTGGTTATACATCTAACATATTAAGCTCTTCACTGCAAGAATGGGTGCCACATTACTTCAAAAACATTCAGATGATCGTTCAGGGCCTTATTACGAGTATGGCGGACCATAGGACTGCCATACTCGGGGTGGCAGTTCTTCCACCGCCACACTGTGGTCCCGCCTGCAGTATTACGAGTGTGGCGGTCCAGGATCGTGCCACGGTCACGCAGCAGTCAGGAGCTACAATATGCTGCAGGTGCCTTTGCGGCACCATCGAGGATATTATGAGCCCGCCATGAAAAAGGTGGCAGAGAAGCAACTCCTGCTGCTCCTGGCCATGAAGGTGCATGCAGGTGTATTAATCAAAACAGGGGGCACTGTTCCAGACGAGGGGTACGGGTAGTCACCCACTCGATAAAGAGTAAGGTATAAATATGAGTGATCCTAGGCTTTATGAGGCCCACGTGTGAGAGGAAAGAGCAAGTCTTGTCTCATAATGCCCTCACACACCCCGAAGGATGTCATGCTTCATCATCGGGCGTTTTGCTCCTCGTCGGGCCGGCGCTGCAATGCCCTACGGGTCCCCCAAAGGGTCACTTTAGCGGAGATCTTTTGAGACAAAACGCCATATGGTGCATGCGGGTGTGTGGTGTGGGTCCTCTAAAAGAGTGCAGTGATGCGTGCAAAGTGAGTCTAAAACTGTCTAAGGGTTGCCCAGCGAAAGATTTATAATAAAGAGGGGCACCCTTGGCAGACTAAAAAACCCGTAGGTCAAGCGTAACCTATGTAGGCTTAATGGGCCCTAGGTAACTAAAGAGGTCAACATGTTTCGCGCCTGTGTGGTCCAAACAGATCCGTGGCGCTTCTTCAGGACCAAATAAATAATTAAATAAGGTGTGGTGTGAGTGAACAGTGAATCCGGGGTTAATACCCTCAGTGGGTATCCGGGCGTGCACAGTAACAATGTACCCTGGAATCTAACTATAACAACTAGTTAGATATTAGCCGCTCCAGGATACCACCTAGGCAAAACAAGAGAAAAAGGAGAAAGAGAAATGAAAAGAAAAGAAATGCGTCACAGCTCTTGATAGGGAATGTCAATATTTCCCCAGAGCTTGTCCTTAGTTTACGCAAAATAAGAAATAAATAAGTACGAGCTAGACATGAATTATAAAGTGCCTTTCCCAAAGCGGCTGGGCTGCGGGGTCTCAACCTTGAGTGACAGGAGGGTACCACACACGTCATGAAGGCAGGGAAGCCCTGGCGTATGTGGTCCCACAGATCCTCAAGAAGTCACCCGCATATCCCAACAACTCCCATTCAAAAACCCAATGATAATATCACCAGGCCGTGCCTCAATATCTCACTGGCGTGCTAGGTAGCATGCCTTACAAATTCGGGGTTTGATAGCCCTCCACTGTTGTAGCCCCAATATCACCCCATGGTAACAGTGACCATGTCACACACAATCTTACCTAAAAATGAGGAGAGAGTTGCTCCATAGGCTAGTAGGAGTCGAGCGCCCGCACCTTACCGGACTAGACAGGAAATGACATAATGTGGACACACTCGTCAGTCTCATCTAGTGTTGTAACACAACAGTGCGGTATCTATCATATAACGTGAACATGCTCCACGAGACACCTTTCGGCAAGATCTTACTTACAGTTTGCTTGGGTGCTGGCTCTTGTGCACCTACCCCAACCGTACTCCTGCCTGCATGTAAATGGTCTCCGACATTGCCGCTATTTGTAGTCCCGCTAATTGGTTGTGGCGGTGCCTCCTTCCGGTCCGATCGGCCAGCATCAGATTCAGCTGTCTATTGCGTGTGAGAATGCTCTCTTGCGCCTGCGTGTTGTCGAGGCCCTGTGTTCCCGCGCATGCGCTGTAACTACTGTGCCCGGTCGTCATGGCAACGTGTGACGCTCTCACCATGTCAGCGCGATCAGTTTTTACACGTTAGTGAGTGCACGTTTGCTAATGCTTAATTCAGTGGGAGTACTCATAAATATGGTTTGATCGTGGTCCAAAAATTGAAATCAAGAAAAATATATGTATACTGTGTATTAGTCACCCTGTCGGCGCGATCAGTAATAGTACATTCGTGAGTGTGTTAGCTACTGCATTGTCAGAGCGAACATAGATCGATCTAATTTTGGTCGTGTTTTCCAGGGGTAACTCAAAAAATCTATATGTACTATATACTGGTCATTGTAAGGGGGCCGATAATAGCCATCTGTATGAGCTTTCATGTTGGTGAAGGGTTATCAGCTATGGCGCTATGTTTTGGACCTATCAGTCATAGAGGTTCCAACACCATTCGCATAAATCTAAATAAAAATGGGTGGCGGGAAACAGTTGTTAGAGGGAGGTGAGTTAGTGAGATATGGTGTGGGTGATTCAGTTATCTAGATATCACCCCATTTTCATGGCCTCAAGTTTGGGGATGATATTGGTTATTGGTTATTATACCAATATAATAAACAAGGGGAGTCATGTGTTGCTAGACTTGCAATGTCAATGTGCATACAGGTTCAAAGTTCCGCCCAGGGTATCTCATCATTCAGACCATGTTCATGTGTCCGCAGACGATGTACCCAACGTTGTTCTCGACGGAGTAGGGATGTGTTGTTCCACATCTGGTTGGTCTCCAGTATTGTCCATTGTATTTCGTCACAGGAATGCCCTTTGTCAATATAATGGTTCGTCAATCTCGTCGCCGTCCGTCCCCGTCTGATCGTGCTTCTATGTTCACTGATCCTGATTTTGACAGACCGGGTGGTCATCCCTATGTATCTCAATGTACATGGGCAGGTAATCAGGTAGACACAATTCTTGGTGTTACAGTTCGTGTGTCTATACTGTTCCCATGTAAAATCACCCAGATTGAGGGTTTTGGTATGCCGTGTGAATGGGCATGCACTGCATGTACCACATGGGAAATGGCCTTTCACTGGCGGAAGATCCCACAAAGTTGACTCCTGGGGGTTTTTTTTGGCTCGTGGTCTGGTGTTGATCAATTGGTCCCGTAGATTCGTGGTCCTTTTGAACGCAAAACGCGGTCGTTCCATATTCAGGGTACCAGTGTTCAGGATCTTCCAATTGTGGTTAACAATGTTCTTGATCTTGTTAGACAGGGGTGTGAAGGTTGTCACACATGTAATGATGTTATCCGGTCCTTTTTCCTTTGTCTTCAGAAGTGCCTGTCGATTATTATTTCTGGCTCGTTTCCTAGCCCTGTTGACCACCTCCTCTGGGTAGTCCCTGTCCTGGAGATTTCTTGTCAGACAGCTTGCTTGGGTATCAAATTCCTGGATATTGCTGCAGTTGTGACGTATCCTCAAAAATTGGCCGTAGGGTAGATTATCTCTCAGGGCTTTGGGATGGTGACTCTTGAAACTGAGGAGGCTATTACGGTCTGTTGTTTTTTTGTAGGTAGCTGTATGTAGTTGTCCTTCCTCCAGGGTGATGAGAAGGTCCAAGAATGGGATCTCCTTATCACTGGCCGTTTTGGTGAAACGTAAGTGGGGATTCAAGTTGTTTACCCATTCATGGAATTTGTTACTGGTGTCCACATCTCCGCTCCAAAGGATGAGCACATCGTCGATGTATCTCTTCCAGGTGATCAGGTTCTCTTTGAAGGGATTGTTGTCCGTAAAGATGTTAGTTGCTTCAAAATGTGCCATGTACAATCCTGCCAGGCTTGGAGCAAATGTGCTCCCCATGCTGGTCCCTTGTACCTGGTGATAGATGGTGGTTTTGTACATGAAGAAATTATTTTTCAATGCCATTGTAATGAGCTCGGTGATGAATTCCGCCGGTGTGTTGGTCGGGAGATCAGTTTCTTGAAGTAGTTG
>CAWUFW010028484.1:0-21684 GCA_963921515.1 Calotriton arnoldi | reverse complement strand
ATGCCACACTAAGACCCGCCCTTAGGCATTATCCCAGGATCTTAGGCCAACGAAGGACCTGTTGCTTTCATTAAGGTCAAAGAAGGACCACAACATAGAACATAAAGGTACGAATGTCTATAATCTGTCAATGTTTTAACTCCGTCTCTTCATTACTTAGTATATTTAATCAAATAAACCATCCGATACGCTACCAGAAAACTGATCCAGCGGAAGCGTTGTAGATGTTTGTGTGGGCACATACACAGATTACCCACTACACCATAAACTCTAACTTTAGTAATATAATTCACAACAACTCAGAGTTTGGGCCCATTGAAACTCTACAACCACTTACAAATCATAAGGTCCTCCGATAGATCTTTGTAAGAGCTAATACGGACTCAGATAATTAGAGAAGGATGCCATTCCTTCATGAGGACCTGTAATGAAGAAATGCATAAAAACAAATAAACAATAACCATAACTTGTCAATAACATTCATCAATAGGTAAACAAACTCAGTATTTTTATAAAGGCACTTATATCTAATCATCAATATGATTGGTCAAAACACAATAATACATTAGAACTTTTAGTACATGGGTTTCATTTCAAATTCAGGTAAATCACAATATAATTACAGTTTAAAGCAAAAATACATCATAAATCAAATAACTGGCGTGAGGAGAGAGAGAGGAGAAATAAACATGCATTGCAATTCAGTATTCAATTTCAGGAATAATACAAACCAAAATTCAGTCGTAAATGATCAGAACCGAGATGTAAATTGGACCAATGCACAGCGTGCAATAGTCTGAAATAATAACCCTTCAGCCGAAAGGTTTAGCCTGCTCAATTTCACCAACAAAGAAGTGCAGGGGAATCAGGGAGTTCAGTTCAGGATAGTCAGAGTTTGGACCGACAGCATGTCATACCCAAGAATTACAAGGAAAGAGCAGCATACATACTTTTCCCACAAAGTTTTTGTACCTCGAAATGTTCTTAACTCCAGCCCACAAATGTAGCTTTTTGCACAGTTTTCATAATTCCATTGGTCAAGATCCATGGTGTGATCATGGAATGATCATTCTTCAGCCCAAATCATCCGAGACCTACACGTAATATCCTTGTTCTCTGTTCTTCAGGTTTCTAAAAATGTACAATATTTAATTTCACCTCGGAAGTAGGAAATACATTTGCAACTAAACATGTCCACACTCTAGCTTCCGAATTGGCTTGCAACAAAGTTGACACAATTATTCATAGAAAGAGGATATTCAGATGGTAAGCCCGGGCGGAGCTGGCGTAGTGCCACGACGCGGAGTTCCACGGGGTTGGAAAACAACTTTGTGGAACTCCGCTCCCCTCCACCCTCCCTAATTTAATTATAAAAAATATGCCACAGCAGGTAAGTGCCTTTTTTAGAATAATTAAATTAGGTAGGGTGGAGGGGCTGGCTAACTCCGCTCCACCACGGAGTTGGAGTTTTGCCTGAACTCTGCGTTCTCAACGGAGCGCGGAGTATGTAAAACTCCATACACTCCGCTGGCGGAGCGGAGTTCCCTGCCCGGGGTTAATTGTAAGAAGGAAAATTCATTGATAACATTTGTACTGGAGAATATCAATTCAGCATGTTATTCTATTTAGAAAAAAATAATGAAGGATAAAATACATTTTCTCTAAGGCCTGAAATGAAAAGACATGATACATTTTTTAGGCCTATACGGAAAAACCAAAAAAGTTTTAACTTTTAAACTCATAACATAATCTACTCATATTTCATTAAGAAATAGACAGTTTTCTTTTTCGCAGTTTTAGATCTACATTTTAGAAAACATAGCAAACTTATTTCAATAGAGAAATCTCATCAAATCATATTTTGCTAGAAATTACCACTGCATTATTATGTTTGTCAAAATTTGTTTTTATTATTCAGCATCAAAATCAACTGGAACAACACTGGGGTTGTAAAGCATGCAAACCCCTAAGGCAGAGAAGTTAGCTTATTGCAGTCCAGTTGCTTCAGATCTCAGGGTCCATGCACGCCCCCCATATTACCGCGGAGAAGATGCTCATTTTAGGTCCAAAATTCGCAAGGGAGCACCCTTATGTAAGAACAAGAAACCATAAACTCATAACCCCCCTCAAGCCCCCCATGCATTATTATTTTTCACATTATCTTAATAACACATTAGTAGTTTTTTTGTCTGCTTCCTAAATCTCTCAGCTTCACCAGTTTGTGACCCTTCTGCATGCTTTCACAATGCAGTTTTAGAACTTCCAGTGTTTAACAAGCCACAATGTTAGTCATGTTTTCTTTTAAGTACGTTAGTATTTCACACAATAATGATCAGGATTTGATCAAGCAAAATCATGCTCCATCAACGCCAACCTAAGAAAATGCACTTTTCTGTGTAAAGTTCTACTTTCATGCCAAGATTAGTGGAATTTGATTCATCAGCATTTACAAAGAGCACATTTTCTTATGGTAGTTAAAATAGAAAACATAATTTTTTTTGCCCCAGTACAAATCTGTACAAAACACGACATCATGAAACTATCCCTGATTTACTATTTTTGGAAAGTTTGGTGTAGAATTAATAAACTGCAGAATCACTGAATGGGCATAGTGGTGCCTAATGTACTCCAAGGCAATCGATTGGACACATTAGAGGTGTTGTAAATTTAGAAGTGTAATTTATGCATCGTGATTGGCTTACTCTTTTGTGGAGGGGTTTTATGTTAACATGTCTCTCCCTAATGCCTTCCTTAATTTTCCATTAACCCTAACCATTTTCTAGAAATTATTCCCCATTTCCCCACCACTCCCACCCATATTTATTACAAAAGCATACACCTTTCTGTGCAGAGATCACCATACAGAAGAGACAGGAGAAACAGAGATGAAGCCTCAACCTGTAGGTTTGTGAATTGCATTTTGTAGTAAGAAAATAGTTCGACTATTGTACTACTTCATATACTCCAAAATGCAGTTTGTGAATAGGATCCACTAAATTTACACTTGTAAATTCACTTGTATGAGTCTCCACTCACTGATTTAAGTGAGTGAAGACTCACAAGCCTACATCCAGGTGTATACAAATTAAAATAGTGAATTCCCTGCATGAGGAGATTTACATCTGGCTGTGGTGATCTCGCACATGTAAACTTACCTTTATGAATAGGACCTCACAGATACACAGTGCTTCCAATAAAATGTGTGCCTCTTTTATTCAGTACATCTCACTTGCATTCTAAGAGTTGACTTCAATTTGTGGTTTACCATCTGTTCACAATGTACGGCCTCTAGAGCTGCTTCTTTTAATAAGAAGCAGCCCTGTAGAGAATTATATTACATTGTGGGGCAATTCACAAAGGTAAATTTACATGAGTAGATCTACACACATGTAGATCTACTCCTACACCCAGTTGTAAATCTCCACTTTTTTGCTAGTCGCCATTTCTGAGTGGAGATTTACACATAGCCTGAAACGTAAATGTCTCCAAGCATCGGGATGGAGATGTCAGCACAGAAAGGATGGGAGATGCAGAGGTGGAGATCTCCAGAAATAGGTTTGTGAATTACATTTTGTAGCACATGAAGAAGTATGAATGGAGTATGGTTTTGCGTACTCAAAGATGCCTTTTGTGAGTCAAAACTTCATTTTATTGGACAGGTCTCAAGAGATGTGCTTTAGGATTCATGTCTTTGGATCCTATAAATAAACGCAACATGTTTGGACTTCTTTTACAATGAAGGCTGGGTGCTCTCTTGAAAAAGAAACTAATTTGAGAACAGTGTCTTTGATGTAAACATGAATTTGTGTAAATATTGAAACAAATATTTTCATGAAAAAGATACGTTTATTCTTTCCAACTAGTTTGAATTACTTTTATACTCTCATAATGAGGGTCATAAACTGCATTTTATATCATATACCGGTTCTGCTTTGTACTTTGTACTGCATACTCCTAAGCACAATTACAAAAATGAAACTTCTAACAATGAAAATTGAAATGTGTGCTTATTTTGACTGCAACATGCTAAGGACGGTGTTAGTTTGAAAATATTGTAAAGTGGCAAAATATTAAAACTTGCTAAGGAAACTGCTTAAAATACCAGAAATATATAAAATCTAACTTAAAAACCCAACCTCTTTCCTTGTAATGTATTGTATTGTTTTCGGACTTACCTAGTGCTTTCTAGCGCTGATGAAGCACTGTAGCATTTTATGGTGAATAACACACTAATCAAAAACCCAAGGTTAGTGGGTATTCAGTGTTTACTGTTTTTTTGTTGTTTTTGGAATTCGTCTTGTGAACTCAAGAAAATCATCCCCTGTATTTGCTTCAGTTTCTTTGTGGTAGATTAGATTAAATGGGGTTTTTGTGTGAACACTATTGGGGGATAGATGAGTTCTTGCAAATAGCTCGGATGAAAAGATAAGCAAATCATAATTTGGTACTGTTAGATTGCATGGATATGATTTCAAAGAGTGAATAACAAAATATTGAGTCAAACATATCATGTAACATGAATAACGTGCCAAAAATAATGTCACTACATAAATATTGAGCGACAAGGCATTGAAGGTGAGCGTATCATTTTTTATGTATATAATTTAGTGTACTTATAATGATATATTTAAAATTTTGATTGCCTTTTCTTTTTTCGGGAATAGTCTGTTCCACAATATTTTTGACATGATATTTTGGTTATTTACATGCGAGGTATGTAAACTAAATATTTTTTACACAATATGCTTGTGTCACAATATTTTGTCATACAACCTTTCAAAGAAGGTGAGCTTGCGGTCTATGAAATGAGTGTAGGTAATTTACAGAAATACAAAGAAGGAGACTAAGGGAGACAGGCGTGTAATGTAAAGTACGCCTTATTCAGAGAGTGGAGGCATGCAGAAGATGAAGTTAGGGAGGAGTCATTCAAAAGAAAAAAAGAGAGTGCAATTAAAAGTTTTAAGTCAAGGTCATATTTTCATGTAGGGTTTTAGAGTATAGAGGAGGATGTTTTTTTGAAATTGTATGCAATCTGAGGATGTAAAACAGTAAAAAAAAAACTCTAGAAAGAAAATAACAATAGTTGCATGAGAGATGCTACTATTTTTATATATATATATAGTAAGCATTTTTAAAGGCACTTGCATCCGGCAAGCAGTCTGTTGGGATGGGAATGTCACCTGTGCAGTATTTGGGTGTGCATCTCTTTCCTGAGTGCCCAACTGTGTGTGAATATAGTATCCTGACTTTTATTTTGGACATGGCATCATGCTAATCTAGCATCTGCACAGAGGACTAGGTCTGCCCTGAACACTGTGAGGTCCGAGACCTTTACTGTGACCTAGAGACGAGCACCAATCTGTAGCACTAGAACTCTGTATGTATGTGGGTCTGAGTACTGCAATCAATGTGATCCATTTTCAATCGCCAGGGTTTTCCATGTCACAAGATGGAGGAGGAGGACAGCTTCTCAGAGAGTAAAAGTGTTTTGCGTGCATTGGTGAGCTGGACTGTTCAGATCCAGACACTGAAATTATGGTAATGGAGGCAGGGTTACCTTTGGAATTTCCGTGAAGTATTTGTTAGCAAGGCCTGCTGATTAGTTCTTCCTGAGCACTGCTATTTGGTAGATGGTAGAGGTCAATGGGTTGAGTTGGATCACTGACAGAATATCGACAACACTAATATCGACCTACAGAAATATCGGGACATAAATATTGTTGTCAAAAATATCGACCTCCTATCTTCATAATGGTAAGTACAAAAATATCGTTGTTAAAAATATCGAAGTACAAAATATCGTTTTTTTATATGTATTATAAATATTGTAAGATAAATTAAATTATACATTTTACTGACATTGTTTTTAGATTTATTTGTAAATGTTAACAATTATAAGTAATAAATGTAATTTAAAAATAAATTAAACACACATATATAAAATGTAATATATATATATTTACTTGAAAATAATTAATAAATAATCATTTTAATTAATATTAAAATGTTAGAAATATATAAAAAAATAAAGATAAATATATATATATACATACACCTGTAACATAAGAATTAAAAAAATATATAATATAAATTAAAATATTAAAATATGTAATATTTTTTAAACCTACATTTTACGCTACATTTAGTACAACAGTAGGGAAAGTGTTGGATAGCAAAGGGTAAAAAATTACTATTCCCACTCCAGCGAGTGCAACAGTAGGGAAAGTGTTGGATAGCGGAGGGGAATAATTTACTATTCCCACTCCAGCGATTGCAACAGTAGGGAAAGTGTTGGATAGCGGAGAGGAATAATTTACTATTCCCACTCCAACGAGTGCAACAGTAGGGAAAGTGTTGGATAGCGGAGGGGAATAATTTACTATTCCCACACCAGCGAGTGCAACAGTAGGGAAAGTGTTGGATAGTGGAGGGGAATAATTTACTATTCCCACTCCAATTAGTGCAACAGTAGGGAAAGTGTTGGATAGCGTAGGAGAAAAAAATACTATTCCCACTCCAGCAAGTGCAACAGTAGGGAAAGTGTTGGATAGCTGAGGGATAAAAATTACTATTCCCACTCCAGCAAGTGCAACAGTAGGGAAAGTGTTGGATAGCGGAGGATTAAAAATTACTATTCCCACTCCAGCAAGTGCAACAGTAGGGAAAGTGTTGGATAGTGGAGGGGAATAATTTACTATTCCCACTCCAATTAGTGCAACAGTAGGGAAAGTGTTGGATAGCAGAGGGGATAAAATTACTATTCCCACTCCAGGGAGTCCAACAGTAGGGAGAGTGTTGGATAGCGGAGGGGGCACAAATTACTATTCCCACCCCAATGAGTGCAACAGTAGTGAAAGTGTTGGATAGCGGAGGGTATTAATTTACTATTGCCACTCCTGCAAGTGTAACAGTAGGGAAAATGTTGGATAGCGGAGGGGAAAAAATTACTATTCCCACTCCTGCAAGTGCAACAGTAGGGAAAGTGTTGGATAGAGGAGGGGTAAAAATTACTATTCCCACTCCAGCAAGTGCAACTGTAGGGAAAGTGTTGGATAGCGTAGGGGTATAAATTACTATTCCCACTCCTGCGAATGCAACAGTAGGGAACGTGTTGGATAGCAGAGGGGTTAAAATTACTATTCCCACAGAACAAAATTCAAATTTAAAAACAAACAAAACATGAACTACAATACTAAATATAATAAAAAAACCCAAAAGCAAAACATATATAAAAATATAAAAATTAACAAAACATATAAAAATATTTTAATGTAGCAAAAATCTAAAATTGACATAAAAATATAATTTTTTTTAATTTAAGAAACAATTTACAAACAAATAAATATTTTGTAATAGAAATTAATTTACAACACACGTCTAAATTAAACAAAAAAGTGTACCTCCATAATTAACACAATTAATTATCAATTAAACAAATATTAATAATTATAAAACACATTTAAAAATGTAAAAATTAATGTACAAACAAACGTTACAGCTATTGAACCTAAATCCCCAAACAAAATAAAAACTAAACAATTACCAAAAATATTTATAAATTAATAAATGAATATTAATGATCAAGAAATGATTAATTGATTTAAACTTAATTACTTTCTACCCTCTACCGCAATAAACACCAAAACAAACACCTAAAAATATCTACCCAATTTCCATAACTAATTTTACATTAATAAATTAATATCAATTAAAAACAAATCATTAATTAATTTTTTTAAATTACTTCCCACCATTTACCACTTTAAACCCCACAACTCACACATCAAAAGTATTACACAATTGGCATATATAAATTTTAATTAATTAATTAGCATTAATTAACAAATAATTAATTAATTATAAATAAATTACCTCACTATATTCCCTATAAATGCCACCACCAATTTCGTAAAACATGACACAATTAACATAATTAATTAACAATTAATTAATTAATTAATAACAGTTAACGAGCAAAATATAAATAATTATTAATAAATTAATTCACACAATTAACACTATAAAATAAAATTTATTAAATATTGTATTAAAATTAAATTACTTCCCACCCTACTCCCCTATCAACCCACAACCCGCTCCTAAAAAAATAACACAATTAACATAATTACCAATCAATTAATAATAATTAACAACCAATTAATAAATAATTAATAATAAATTAATTTCCACAATTAACAATAAAAAATATAAAATAAATACATATTAATTAATAAAAAATATTAATAAATTAATTATAATTAAATTGCTACCCAACCTATTCCCCTATAAACCCACAACCCGCTCCTAAAAAAATGACACAATTAACATATTTACCAATTAATTAATCAATAAAAATTTACAGCCAATTATTAATTCCCACAATTAACACTATAAAATCAAAAATAAATAAATACTAATAAATAAAAATTAACTTTCAATTTATTATGATTGAATTACTTCCCACCCTATTCCCCTATAAACCCACAACCCGCTACAGAACTAAAACGGAAAATTTTATTAAAATAAAATTAATAGCTTCTAAAAATTTAACACATATATTAAAAAACAAACGCAATACTTAGACAAAAAAATAGAGCACATACATTTAAAATACATACTAAAATACATAACGCTAACTAAAAAAACAATATTTTTTACAACTATATTTTTGCAAACGATATTAATGACTTCGATATTTTAGAAAACGATATTTCTTACCTGAAGCTCGATATTCTTGACCATGATATTCTTGCAGTCGATATTTATGTATCTCGATATTTTGCACTCAATATTAATGCAAGTCGACATTTCCTACTCGATATTCTGACTCTTTACCGGTTGAGTTCCCTGACCTGATTACAGGGTTATCGAGCCTTTATAGGAACTTTCATTTATCCACATATTTTGAGCTTTTTTGAACGTTTGTGCATAACGGCTTTTCTCTTACCTTCCCTTACGCCGAGGGTGAGGGCTGTAGTTCCCAGTGGTGTTGAAGTAGCAGCTCTGCCTTGGTCTGCTATCATATATGCTCTATGTATGTTTTTTTAAATGTAGTATTTTTTTTATTACTTGAGGCTGGAATTACTACTAAAGCTGTCAGTAGGATGGTATGTGGATAGGTTGGAGAAGTGTGGTGTGGGATATGGCAAGGTTCTCACTCCTTGCTTTATTGCGCTTGGAAAATAATTGACCCAAAAAACACACTAATCTTGGTAAGCATATTGGCCTGGGGAAGACATCATAAGATGGCGACGAGGCTTTTATATTCTCCTCGTTTGTCAGTAGTGTAACATTGTCAAAATGCCCTTGTAAAATGGCACAGAGAGCACCATAATAAACTCTTATTTCTACCTGTCTAAGCAGGGATTGAATCTGACTGATTATTCGAATGAAAAAAGAAAAAGACATTATGGAGTCACACAATAACTGTGAAGGTTGGACTGTTTTTGACACGCCTGGTATAGCTGTTAATTCCCAGTATATCTTTAAATAATGTAGCACTTTCATTCTTTGCCTCAGTGATCCAGCCTGTCAAATATACGTGCTTCGCGATTTTTTAATCACAATGTAATATATCTTGATTTCTGCCTAGGACGGTGCTATATTCCATTTAGGCTTTTGAAGCTTGGTAAAGAAACGTTGTTTTTATTGTTTTTCGCCTGGAAATGCAGTTTTACATTTTAAAAGGGGCTGCGAAATCTAGTATATTCTTTACAATATTTACCATTAAAAGTGTCCAAAGCTGCCTTGAGAGCCGCCGCCAATGACGGTGCTGAGAAGTAAAAAACATAAATATATCTTTGGTGGCAGATTTATAATTCATCACTTCTTTGTGAGTGAATTTTGCAGCTTTAATTTCCAATAATACAGTTTAATATTAACATTAAATGCGAATGAAGCATACTCCAAACTGGGCTACCAAAACCTGGGTACAATTCACATACTTATTAAACAAAAACCATTCCGATACCAGACGATATACAATTGCCCCCTGAAGGGTTAGGTTAGCAAAGTTTGTGTGACCACAAGGTCTCGGGTGCAAAATGGGTGCAATTAACTGATACCAATGTCATTTCTCATTTTAGCCCTGATTTGCAAATCCAGGGGCTTATTCATGAGATCCCTGCATCACTTTTGCACCATGTAAAGTGCTACATGTATGACGCAGTGCTCTCTCTCTGCGTGACTTTGAGTGGCCTCATAAATCATGAATAAGGCGCACAGCGCAATTCGCTGCATCACCTCACTCTGCATCCGGGAGGTGTTCCATGGGTGTTGCGGTGGGTTATCCCATGCAACACCCATGGAGTTTGATGCTGCCACAGATTTACAAAGTGATGTAAACCTAGGGAAGCGCCAAATCAGGCTCCAGCTCCAGCTCAGACTTGGAGTAAGTCCAGCATCACACATGGTCAACCACTGCAACACCCTCTCACAGACAATAATGGAGATAGGAACTTAAAAAAAAATGCACAGGAGCTAGTGTTAAATTATATTAACATATTTTACATTTTAAAAATTATGAAAACATTAATTTCAATATTTAACAAATATATGAAAAAAATGTAAAATTCAAACATGAATGTACCTTTTTTTAATAATAAATGAAAGAAAATGCAATCTATAAATAATTTTAAATACTTTTTACTACATAATAAATAAACATAATGTTATATTTTAGATGAGATTATTTTAACTAAAATCCTGGGAAAATATTTTCAATTTAGTTTACTATATTAAAATAATTAAGGGGCTCATTACGATGGCGGGCGGAAGCACAACCGCCGTGCTGGCGGATGCAAAAACCACCAGTTACCGCCGGCACGCAGCAGTCCACACGCCCGCCCAATTACGATGCGAAAAGTAGGCCAAACACCGCCGGCAAGCCAGCAACACCGTCCGCCATCAAAGTGCGCCCGTTCACGTAGCGGCGCAGCACAACTGACACACACCGTCCGACGAAACACGTCCCGCCCGGCGCATAAATTACGATGCCGCAAACAAACGGCTCCCACGGCTAAGAGACACCGCACGTGAAAGAGAGGCGGAAACACGGACGCAGAGCACGGACAACGAAGAAGCGGCACCCCGGGCATGAATCCAGCACTGCAGGCCCTTCCCATGCTTCTGCTGATGCACCACCAAGGACGCAACGTACCGCGGAGACGCAGGTAGGCACACACACAACAAGTGCACGCAAACAGCGCACACAGTGCAAGGGCGGAAAAAGCGGACAACCCCCCACCAGCGCGTGCACACTACACATCCACCATCGCATCCACATATGACACACAGGCCAAATCCTAACATCGCAGAACACATGTGTACACACCACCTGGGACTAGGAACCAACCACCCCGTCACGGCCCCAAAGCGCTGATGACGCCGCCACACATGCGCACAACGCAGAGGCCAACCGCAGCGCCATGCATGCGTCGCACACAGACACAGGGACACAACCAAGCAGCACACACATCAGCCCCACCCCGAACGCACATGACACGTGACAGGCCGGCCACAGACATGTCCCCAACGCCCAATTCACGGACAACACCCAACGCCACACAAACGACGCACACATGTCAGTGAAGACACGCAACTGCAGGACACACCCCAGTGTAACAAACATGGCGTAGCACACAGCGGCGGCAACACCAACTAGGAGAAGCAGGGCCCCTTCGGGAAGAGGAACGCCAGTACCACACTGAAAAACCCATACCACCCTGCACATATGAACAAGACACATGAAACGGAACACCAAAGAGCCCGGGGACCGACAACAGGTGGCCCAAGAATTACATCCACACACAAGGCCCAACGCAGAGCGGAAAGGCAGCCTGCCGCCCACACAAGGGAGAGCAGACAGCACTGAATGACCTTCCATTCCAACACCGAAACCACAGCCCTACGACAGAAGCCGGTGAATACAGCCATTGTCCAAGAATAGACCAACACAGGCATGCCGAGGAGACCGACCACAGGGCAGATAGCGCATATCACAGAAGCACACAACGGACGGGGAAGAAAGAAGAAAACACTCCCCCATGTCGGCCACATGCAAGTTAATTGGAAGGAGTCACACAGCACCGACCTTGAACTGTCTGAGAAGCATGTGGGAAGAGGGCCCGTGTCCTCCAAACAAGCCAACAGAACACAAGTCCTGTCTCCCCACGACTACACAGAGCTCACAGCAACCCCGGAGCGTGCACATTGCAGACTGCACACACAGCCGGAGCACGCCACCTCTACGAACCGCTGCGAAATGGCAACCGCAACACACCTACCCAACTACGCCGAACAGCTCAAGCTGTACCAAACCAACACGATACATACATTGGGATGCGATCTCCTGTCCCTGCTGAACGTAAGTTACCGACTGACTTACCGCATCACATTGTTCAGCTGCGTCATGCCCGTCTTCTACTGTCGGAGGTGTCCCTACCAGCATCCCGTCGAGATATGCCTCTCCAACCCGGCATGTCTGAAGGCGGACCTGCTACCACTACTCCTCCCTCTGGACGCACACGACAGGGCCTGCTCTGCCTATGGGGGCATGGCGTATGTGGCCAACATCGCACGCGCACTGAAATGGAACCACTGTGCCTCCACACGACGGATCATCGAGAACAGCTACATCGAATGTCACCCAGCATGCCCCATCATGGTCCTCCAAGGGACAACCTACGAACAACACCTTGACAGCCACCATCCGCTTCATTGGCTGGCAAACATGTACACCACCAATGACATGGAAGCCCTGCTGGACGGCATCGCATACCTGACAACCTGTAAATACGTCGGACCACAACGCAGGTTCCCCGAGTGACCTATGAAGTCCAACCCCGCACCCATGCTCAGCTTCCGCACGGACTGGCCAGTCACCACCACAACAGCCATACCAAACGACCGGCAACTGTAACCACACCATCAACGACATCGCCATGACATCGGATATGACCGGGACATGCACACTGTTCCCCATCACATCCAGGAACACCGCATGCATCGTGGGAGGCAGTGGCATGGGCTCTGTGCATCGCACCCACATGGACGGAACTGCACGAACAACCAGGACACGACATGGATCCAGCGCACATGGACACACACACCGCTCAGTGGACATGAATAGGTCGCCTGGAGTCTGTGGGTGCTGCACCCCTCCCACCCCCGCCCCGGGAATCCCATACCAGGACCTTTGCATGGACGACAAGTGCATACAACAACAACACGACCCCAGTGACTGTGACATGTCCAGTAACCACCACAGTGCAACAACAAGTGGCACGCCGCTGCATGCACGCAAGCACATGCCCTGATGTCATCTCACATGCACGCGTGCATGAGGAACAACCGCAGCAAACCTGTCACATGGAACTGAGATGGACTGTGCCCATGATGCCGAGCGGTCTGGTAGGCTACATGTATACCGTCTGTGTCAAAGTCCGCAGCTCCGCAGCTATACGTAAATGTACATTAGCACAGCCTTGGCCAAGCAGATGTAACCCCACACCCTATCCCATTTGTTATCATGCTCAGTATATCCTCAACATGTATTCCGCTGCCAGTAGTGTCCACTATACTGCATCACAGAGGACAGAAGACTCAATATAATGTTTGAAACCAAAACTGTCTCCGCTGACTCATTTCACAAGTACGAATGAGAGAGGATGAGAGTATGTGAAGTACACGGCAGTCGTGACATGACCATGTAGTCCACTGGTATTGGATGTCAACGCAAATGAGTAGCACTACTGTGGAAGACACACATGTGTCGTGTGAAGTCGTATGGACGCAGTGCTCAGGTGGGTGGGTGCGACGGGTAGATGCGCACATGCCAAGTTGGAGCACGCCGTGTTGGGAGGGGTCATGAACAGTACACCACCGCTTCCCTGGGCATTGTGAGAGGACACCTGTCGGGGGGAGTGAACACGTGTGTGCACAGCAGCCGGGCACACGTACAAAGCGGTACCAGGCGCACCTCAGCCCACCCTCTGTGGACAAGCTGGATCCTGTTGTGCGCCCGCCATGCCCCTTGACAAGGCACACACAGCCCCAGTCGACCAGGTGTAACCCCAACATAGTCAATCCGCACAGGCGATACAGGGCACGGGATGGCAGTGGAGCATGGTGTGTGAGAGGTCTCCTCGCGCTCCTCCTGGTCATATCACGCAGGCAATAGTACCTCAACGTCTAGCATGGCACAAGTCACATGGAAGTGTAGGGGGACGCACCACAGCACGAGCAGCACTGACGTCACGGGAGGTGGCTCGCACCATCCCATCCATTGCCCATCATACCAACCACGACACATGCCATTGCGACTAAGTGCAAGCGCGTGCGCCACCACCCCCGAGCCCTCCCCAGAGAGGCCAAAGAGTGAATGTGTGGGCCAACAGCCACAGACGGACGCGGCCTGGCCGCAAGGGCAGCCACAGCCACTGGGTGTCGCAGGTGGCGGATCCGGAAGGCGAAGACTGTGATGCATAGTCCATGCAGGCCGGGTCTCCATTTGGGGCACCACGCAGGTGGACGGCGTCCCGCCACACATCATACCCTGAGACAGCCCACTCGTGCAACTGGACCCACACATACACTCCTTGCCCTCTCTGGTGCGAGCTTGGGGCTGCCTGTGCAAGCGCTAGCCTCGCAGGTGAGCATGCATATTGGGGGGCGAGGGGAGGACATGAGGGCTGGGGCGAAGATGACTGTATCACTGTCAGTTAGTACAAGGGATGACCCAGATGTGGAAAGGAAGAGACGTGTCCCGTGTGTACTGCAACTAGTCGCCAATACAACTACCCCCCATGTCCGGAATGTAAGCCCGCACCTAGGCCCGCCCATCCGCCACATCGAACATACCACCAGCACGACAACCTTCCCATTCGAAACACTGACTGGGGGTGGCGACCAGTGAACAATCATGTGTAGCCTACCCACGCGTACATGTGGGCCCTCCATGATCCATGTCACCTGCGGCAAAGACATGACATGCGCAATGAGGGAAGTGAGGAGAGCTGTCCGCCCCACGCGCAGAACGTGCATCAGCTCCACAGACCCAGCAGCGAGTCCAGCAGGGGTCACATGTGCAGGGGCAGCTGTGCCTGGTGTGAAGGCACATGCATATAGACAGCACATCGACCAATGTGTAGTCTGCCCACATCCACAGTCCATCATCATGCGGACATAGGAATTGAACACAGGGCAACACATCTTAGTTGGTGCACCCACCGTGACCAACAATGCGCAATCATCGACGTACCCGCCCTGTGCATGGCCCCCCACCCAACGGAGGCACATCCAGTGCCACCATCCCACACACACAAGCCTTCCACGGAACATGCTGTGTCCAATGGTCAGTACAGAGTCAGCGCCCATCTGGTGGATCCTGAACAGGAGACACATGCACACACATGCCAGCTCCCACTATGTACGTCTGCCACCTGGCACGTGCAATGTAACCTCTCACCTGTGACGTGTGACTGCAAGCACACAGCCGTCTTGGCATGGGGCTGTCAATGTGGACACCAGTCAATGTTTCGGGAGCTGTGATCCGTACAGTGCTGTACATAGGGTGCAGTGCTGACACCTACTACTGTCTCATATCCCCTCGTGCCACAGGTCCCACTTGTATTGGCCGCTCAGCCCGTGCCCACATCGTCGTCGTCGTGTGCCATACTCATCCAGCCTCGGAAGCAGTTCCATGCTCAGCAGACACTCATGTTGCCGTGGCGTTGCCGCTTGACGAATATGCAGTCAGTCCCCATCAGCACGCCCCGCAAGTCATTGGGGCCTAGATCCCCATGTGCATGCACATGGCAGTGGTATGTCTCACTTGCCATTGCCATTGTTGGGAGACCTGTGTAAGTGTATTGTGGCCGTGCCGTCCCAGCTTGACAGCTGGGCTGTGGCTCATGTGCTTGCTCAGTCATGTCAGTGATGTGTATGCGAAATTGCTATGTGCCGTGTTGCTTTGACATGTGTCCTCTGCCATTGTACCCTAGGCGGAGACCGAACATTGACCGCCCATACCAATTGCTGGCGGACATGGACGATACAGAGGTAATCAGGAAGTTTCGGCTGGACAGGCCAACTCTGCATCGACTGTGTGCCATGTTAGAGCCCCATCTCCGTCCCCGCAGGGTGTATCCGACTGCTGTCACCCCCACGGCTAAGGTGATGGCCGCCATGCATTTCTTCGCCACTGGGTCATTCCAGCACACAGTGGGCAGTGGAGGAGGGATGTCCCAGCCCATGTTCAGCAAGGTGCTGAGGGATGTACTGGCAGCCATGATGCTGTACCGGAACAGGTACATCCGCTTCCCCAGGGCTCGTGAATTGGCGGCAGTGAAGGGTGCATTCTATGCCCTTGGCAGAATCCCACACGTCGTGGGAGCCATTGACTGCACTCATGTTGGCCTTGTTCCACCACAGGCCACTGAGCACCTGTACCGCAACAGGAAGCACACGCACTCCCTGAATGTGCAAGTGGTGTGCCTTGCGGACATGGTGATCACCCACGTGTGTGCCAAGTTTCCAGGCTCGGCCCATGACGCACACATAATGCGCAACAGCATCTTGCCACGACTGATGGCCAATCTGCAACAGGATCGTGCCTGTATTGTCGGTGAGTATGTGGAGTGGTGTAGCGTGCTGGTTGTGCGATGCTGTCCCCTGTCCAGTTGGAATAGCAACGGTTCTCTGTGTCCCTCACACCCAGGTGACTCTGCGTATCCGAATGGGGCATGGCTGCTCAGTCCATTGAGGAATCCTCGCACCCCAGCAGACGATCGCTACAATGAGGCACATGGGAGGACCAGACGTGTGGTCGAGCGTACCTTTGGCCTCCTCAAGTCCAGGTTCAGGTGCCTGGACCGCACCGAGGGTGCACTGGCGTACTCCCCACAGAAGGTGTGCCAGATAGTGGTGGCGTGCTGCATGCTGCACAATCTGGCCATTCGGAAGCAGATCCCCCTCATTGTGGATGACGGAGATCAACCAGGGCCCCAGCCCGCAGACCAGGACAGCTCGAGTGAGGTGGACAGCGGAGAGGAGGAAGCTGGGAATGTGCGCCAGCAGCTCATCGCCCGCTACTTCACTTGACGGTGAGTGTCCATGTACGACGGATGATGTGTCTGTATCTGTGCAGGTGTGTGTGTGCTGTGTCAGGGTGGCCATATGTTCACTGCGTGCAGTGTGTCAACGCTCCATGGCCAGGGTAGTATGCCACTGTTGGTGACTGTGGCATTGTGCCCTATTGCTCCGTGCGATGTGTGTACATTGCTTGTAGTTGTTGACATGTACTGTGTGATGGGTGTGTGACACACTCATTGAATGTGCTCCTGTTCTGTCTCCCACCCCTAGGTCCCTACAGGCCCTCCGGATTCCATTGCCATGCCACGCATCAGGTGCCCTTCCGCCCAAGGTGGCCGTTGTATTCCGTACAAATAAAACACAGGGCACAAACAGCAGTTAGTGAAAAAGGTGCATTTATTACAAACTGTGACATGTGAGTGTGTGTAAGGTGATGACAAAAGTGGTGCGTGCAGTGACAATGAGCTGTCGGTCATGGCTGCGTGATGATCAGGGTGTACCCACTGGTTCTATGTCCATAGTCCAACACACACATGCCATCCAGCTGGCTGTGTGGAGTGGGATCGTAGAGCAAGTCAATGCAGTGGCTGGTCAAGGAAGGCTGGCGGAAGGCTGGCTGGCTGCCTCACTTGCGACTGGAGCGTGCGAAGTCCTCCCGGGAGATCTGTTTCCTCTTCGGACGGCCCCTTCCACGTTTGGGAGGGGGGTGTGTGGTGGCGACCTGCTGGTGGTGGGTGAGGTGTGCTCACTGGCTGTGGACGCAGGGGAAGTGGACACTGCTGGCCGAGCCCTGTGCCCTAGCAGGTGGTGGCGGAGGTGGTGTTGCTGGCCTTGCCTGTGACCCCACCGCCACCACCAGCTGGCCCATGAGGTCCACGAGTTGGTCCATACGGGACACGAATTGGCCCATATGGGCGTCCATGGACCTCAGCACCCCCAGCACCTCCCGCGTGTCAGTAGCAGACCTGGCCCATTGTCCTTGGGCCTCTTCATAGGCCCCAAGGACTCTGGCCATTTGAGGCAGGGCATGGCTCCCAGGGGAGGCTGGCGTTTCCCTGACCCTGCTCCTCCTACCAGTCCTGCTGCCACCGGCCTGCCCACTAGCCACATTGCACACCACGGTCCTCGCTGTGGCTCCCAGGGTGGATCCAGTCGGCCGGGCCACCACCTGCGCTGGGGCTGGTGCCAGCGAAGACGTGGTGGTGGTGGAGGCGGTGGTGGTCGGTGCGGCGATGGTGGCGGTTGCGGCAGTGGTAGTGGCCGCAATGACCGTGGGTGTGGCCGCAACGACAGTGGCAGCAGGGGACTGGGACTGTTCAGCATCCCTGGATGATGGGTTGGTGGGTAGGAGGGGTCCTGGGGAGCGGCTGGGCCCTGCCACGCCAGATGGGCCAGCTTGGTGGTCCGTGTCCGAAGAGGTGGACAGATCCTCCAGATCCGTGTGTCCTCGTTGGGGGCTTGTAGGCTGGCTGTGCTGGCTGCTGTCTCCATCCCCAGCGTCCAGCAGTTCGTCACCTGTGGAGAAAATGAGATTTGTTATTGTGTTGCACCTGGCGAAGTATGTATTAGTCGTCTGACATTGGCAGTTCGTGCAATCTCGTACATGGGTTTCCCGGAGGCGAGTGTGTGGCTGTGGCATCTGTAGTTGTGTGTGCTAGGCAATGGGACTGTGTGCTGTGCACATGTGGCATGGGACGGATTGGCCATGCCGATGGGTGTGTTGCTTTGCCCCTACTCATTGTGACTCTGGTGTATGCGGGCTCCTGGCCCATCCTGGGTCTGGTTTGTACTTTGCTTTTGGAGTTCATATGGAACGCTTAGGAACGCATATGGCAACATGGGGGCCATGCCCCAGATTCGCATTTGGGAGGGGATATGCTTTTGGGGTTCAAATGGAACGCTTAGGAACGCATATGGCAACATGGGGGCCATGCCCCAGATTCGCATTTGGGAGGGGATATGCTTTTGGGGTTCAAATGGAACGCTTAGGAACGCATATGGCAACATGGGGGCCATGCCCCAGATCTGCATTTGGGAGGGGATATGCTTTTGGGGTACATGCTGTGAGCCATGGGTGCCGAACGTGACATGTGTTGTGGCAGCATGACAGTGCATGGTCTGAGGTGTGTGCATGCCTGACATGCCCTGCATATTTGCTGTCTGTTGTGGTTACTGGACATGGCATTGGACGCATCGTTATGAGTGAGTGATAGTTGTGTGCCAGCCAACGTATTGCAGTTGTCCCATCTCCTTGGTGTGCGTGCTGCCCTGTGCCATGTGCATCACTGCAGTGCTCGGGGGGGTGTGGCCCATGTTGTGTGTTGTTGCTCACAGTGTGTCGTGCGCTTAATTGACTTCTGGCACATGGTTGGTCATGGGCATGTGTCTTAGCGTGACTGCTGTATGTGTGGCAGCTGTGCGGATGACATGCCTTTCATGTGACTGGGGCTGACGGATGGGATGGATGGTATGTTGTATGTGCATGGTGTGTCTGTGAGTTTGATGGGTTCAGTGGTGTTCGTGTGCATTTCTGTTGTTCCGCTCTGTTGCGTCTAGTGTTGTTTGTCTTACATAGGCGTAGTTGTGGGGTGTGGGGTTGACAGGCAGTGGGGGCTACATGGACAGGACTTCAATGGTGTTTCGGTTGTGTGTGATGAGTTGCACAGTGGCTGCCGTGTGGGACTATATTCAGTGTGGCTTGTGCATGCAGACGTGGCTCCTTGGGTGTTGCTATGTATGTGATGGGTCATGTGGGGTGTGAGTCTGTTGTTCATGTCCGTGTGCACATTGTTCACTTGTTCGTGACGGTGGGCGGTGCTGCGTGTTCGTGCTGCTACGTGACATGTCCCATGTGTTGGTGGTGTTATGCTCCTCATGCCTCCAGTAATCCAGCCCTGTCCAGTTTCCCACCTGCAAGTTGTTCGTGCGTGCACTGTACTGGATGCCACATGGCTCTAAGCGGGGGGTGCTCCATGTTGCAGGTCTGTGGGGGTGGGGGGGTGTAGTGGGTCGTGGGGGTGGCTGTACACCCACTGACACCGATTGCTGTGGACCGTGATGTCTGCCTTTCGGCTGTCGTTGTGCACTGCGGTGGCTGACACGTGGCTGTGGGGTGTGGGGATGCTCCTCCTTGCTGTGCTGTGGGACTGGGGCCTGGTGTGTGTTGTACTTGGGCTGTCCACCGTCCCACCCACTGCACTTTGTGTTCCTGCCACTTACCTGTTACTTGTCGGTTAGTGCAGCTGTGGCGGACACATGGGTGTGGTGGGTGCTCGTTGTGGCGCTTCTGGCATATTTGGGGACCTGTTGGTGGTTACGTGGCTGGCTTAGTGTACACATGTCCCCACGCATCTTACAGTTGTTCGGTTTGGGCTGTGTGTGGTAGTGTCTGTTGCATGTGCGTGTGATGTGTTGTGTATTGTGTGCTGGACATGGGGGTGTTTGTCCCTGGGAGCTGTGGCATGGTGGTTGCGCATGTGAGTACATAGCGGTGTGCTAGTATACATTGGTTTGTACTTACCAGCCTCCACTCCCCCTGCTAATCCGGCGAGGATCTCCGGATGTATTACGACTCGCACCTTCTCCTCCCACGCTTTGAAGGTCTTAAAGAGCGCGGGATTCCCTCCGCCAGTGACGGCAGCCAGCTCTCTGTTTTTGCCCTCCTTCTTCTTGACCAGGCTCTTTACGTCATTCCAACGTTTGTTTATCTCGACTCTGTTCCTGGGCAGGGTCCCGACTGCATTGACCTGGTCTACGATCCGGTTCCACATTCTGTTTCTGGTGGCTAGTGGTGTGTGCTGGACCATGTTCCCATAGATTTGTGGGTGCACCTTGATGATCTCGTCGACCATGACCGTCAGCTCCATGGGCGTGAACTTGGGCATTCTTTGTGGTGCCATGGTGTTTGTGGTGCTGGTGCGGTGTGTGTTGTGTAATGTGCAGGGGGTTTGTGGTGCCGGTGTTTGGTGGTGGTGGTGGTGGTGGTTGTGATGTGTGCGTTTCTGTGGTGTGCTGCTGTCCTTGCTGTGTCACTGTGTCCTCTCCTCTCCTCTCTGGTTTGCAATGTGGCAAGGGGTTGTGGTCTGTGGGAGTGCTGCTTTTGTACTCACCTATGTGGGTGTGTCCTCATGGTCTGTTGTTTTCAGGTGTGTTGTGTCTGGGGTTCTGGCCTTTGTATTTTTTGTTTGTCCGGGGGTGTTTTCGGGATGTGTACTGTGCTTGTGTATTTGTGTGTGCCTTGCTGTGTGGACTTGTTGGCCATGTTGTGTGCTATTGGTTTTGTGTGCGGATGGTTTCTGTGCAGGTACGTGGGCGCCATGGCTTCTGCCGTGTCGATTCTCATCGGCGTTGTTTGCGCTGGCGGGCGGTATATTTGTTGTTTTCCGCGCTCATGGCGGTGCGATCGTAATTTCACGTGCGGTGTGTCGGCCGTGTGGGCGGGCGGTTTTGTGTTGTCGTGCGTGTTTCCGTCCGTGGCGGGCGGTTTGACTCCGACTCGGACGATGGCGGGCGGTATTTTGTGTGATTTTTCCGCCGATGGCGGTTTCGGTTTGTGTACTCATAATGGCGTGGTCGGTGTTCAGGGCGGTGTGT
>CAWUFW010028483.1:0-21684 GCA_963921515.1 Calotriton arnoldi | reverse complement strand
GGGGTGAGTGCTTGCAATGTTCAACACTCCGTCCATCATCCCCTTTGGTTTTCTAAGTTCGCCCTAAGTTGGCAGGGTATGCCCAGACGTGGGTCCCTTGCTCACTTTGCCACTGGATTCAAGATAGCCTGGCTGATGAGGGTTATGAACCCGAAACTGGTCCCAGGATGCTTGTTTCCGGTCCAGGGAAGACATGGCTTGGCAGTTCGGGCTGGACTGTTCCCATGAGGCACAGGGTCAGACTGATTTGCATATGGCCATGTCTGAACTGGGGTGGCGGAGTGAGCTAAAGAATGATGATGGATTAAACCCAGATCAGTTGACTGGGGGTGAGTGCTTGCAATGTTCAACACTCCGTCCATCATCCCCTTTGGTTTTGCTAAGTTCGCCCTAAGTTGGCAGGGTATGCCCAGACATGGGTCCCTTGCTAACTTTGCCACTGGATTCAAGATAGCCTGGCTGATGAGGGTTATGAACCTGAAACTGGTCCCAGGATGCTTGTTTCTGGTCCAGGGAAGACATGGCTTGGCAGTTCGGGCTGAACTGTTCCCATGAGGCACAGGGTCAGACTGATTTGCATATGGCCATGTCTGAACTGGGGTGGCGGAGTGAGCTAAAGAATGATGATGGATTAAACCCAGATCAGTTGCCTGGGGGTGAGTGCTTGCAATGTTCAACACTCCGTCCATCATCCCCTTTGGTTTTGCTAAGGTCGCCCTAAGTTAGCAGGGTATGCCCAGACGTGGGTCCCTTGCTCACTTTGCCACTGGATTCAAGATAGCCTGGCTGATGAGGGTTATGAACCCGAAACCGGTCCCAGGATGCTTGTTTCTGGTCCAGGGAAGACATGGCTTGGCAGTTCGGGCTGGACTGTTCCCATGAGGCACAGGGTCAGACTGATTTGCATATGGCCATGTCTGAACTGGGGTGGCGGAGTGAGCTAAAGAATGATGATGGATTAAACCCAGATCAGTTGACTGGGGGTGAGTGCTTGCAATGTTCAACACTCCGTCCATCATCCCCTTTGGTTTTGCTAAGGTCGCCCTAAGTTAGCAGGGTATTCCCAGACGTGGGTCCCTTGCTCACTTTTCCACTGGATTCAAGATAGCCTGGCTGATGAGGGTTATGAACCCGAAACCGGTCCCAGGATGCTTCTTTCCGGTCCAGGGAAGACATGGCTTGGCAGTTCGGGCTGGACTGTTCCCATGAGGCACAGGGTCAGACTGATTTGCAAATGGCCATGTCTGAACTGGGGTGGCGGAGTGAGCTAAAGAATGATGATGGATTAAACCCAGATCAGTTGACTGGGGGTGAGTGCTTGCAATGTTCAACACTCCGTCCATCATCCCCTTTGGTTTTGCTAAGTTCGCCCTAAGTTGGCAGGGTATGCCCAGACGTGGGTCCCTTGCTCACTTTGCCACAGGATTCAAGATAGCCTGGCTGATGAGGGTTATGAACCCGAAACCGGTCCCAGGATGCTTGTTTCCGGTCCAGGGAAGACATGGCTTGGCAGTTCGGGCTGGACTGTTCCCATGAGGCACAGGGTCAGACTGATTTGCATATGGCCATGTCTGAACTGGGGAGGCGGAGTGAGCTAAAGAATGATGATGGATTAAACCCAGATCAGTTGACTGGGGGTGAGTGCTTGCAATGTTCAACACTCCGTCCATCATCCCCTTTGGTTTTGCTAAGTTCGCCCTAAGTTGGCAGGGTATGCCCAGACGTGGGTCCCTTGCTCACTTTGCCACTGGATTCAAGATAGCCTGGCTGATGAGGGTTATGAACCCGAAACCGGTCCCAGGATGCTTGTTTCCGGTCCAGGGAAGACATGGCTTGGCAGTTCGGGCTGGACTGTTCCCATGAGGCACAGGCTCAGACTGATTTGCATATGGCCATGTCTGAACTGGGGTGGCGGAGTGAGCTAAAGAATGATGATGGATTAAACCCAGATCAGTTGAGTGGGGGTGATTGCTTGCAATGTTCAACACTCCGTCCATCATCCCCTTTGGTTTTGCTAAGTTCGCCCTAAGTTGGCAGGGTATTCCCAGACGTGGGTCCCTTGCTCACATTGCCACTGGATTCAAGATAGCCTGGGAGATGAGGGTTATGAACCCGAAACCGGTCCCAGGATGCTTGTTTCCGGTCCAGGGAAGACATGGCTTGGCAGTTCGGGCTGGACTGTTCCCATGAGGCACAGGGTCAGACTGATTTGCATATGGCCATGTCTGAACTGGGGTGGCGGAGTGAGCTAAAGACTGATGATGGATTAAACCCAGATCAGTTGACTGAGGGTGAGTGCTTGCAATGTTCAACACTCCGTCCATCATCCCCTTTGGTTTTGCTAAGTTCGCCCTAAGTTGGCAGGGTATGCCCAGACATGGGTCCCTTGCTCACTTTGCCACTGGATTCGAGATAGCCTGGCTGATGAGGGTTATGAACCCGAAACCGGTCCCAGGATGCTTGTTTCCGGTCCAGGGAAGATATGGCTTGGCAGTTCGGGCTGGACTGTTCCCATGAGGCACAGGGTCGGACTGATTTGTATATAGCCATGTCTGAACTGGGGTGGCGGAGTGAGCTAAAGAATGATGATGGATTAAACCCAGATCAGTTGACTGGGGGTGAGTGCTTGCAATGTTCAACACTCCGTCCATCATCCCCTTTGGTTTTACTAAGTACGCCCTAAGTTGGCAGGGTATGCCCAGACGTGGGTCCCTTGCTCACTTTGCCACTGGTTTCAAGATAGCCTGGCTGATGAGGGTTATGAACCCGAAACCTGTCCCAGGATGCTTGTTTCCGGTCCAGGGAAGACATGGCTTGGCAGTTCGGGCTGGACTGTTCCCATGAGGCACAGGGTCAGACTGATTTGCATATGGCCATGTCTGAACTGGGGAGGCGGAGTGAGCAAAAGAATGATGATGGATTAAACCCAGATCAGTTGACTGGGGGTCAGTGCTGCAATGTTCAACACTCCGTCCATCATCCCCTTTGGTTTTGCTAAGTTCGCCCTAAGTTGGCAGGGTATGCCCAGACGTGGGTCCCTTGCTCACTTTGCCACTGGATTCAAGATAGCCTGGCTGATGAGGGTTATGAACCCGAAACCGGTCCCAGAATGCTTGTTTCCGGTCCAGGGAAGACATGTTTACGGTCCAGGGAAAACATGGTTTGGCAGTTCGGGACTGGACTGTTCCCATGAGGCACAGGGTCAGACTGATTTGCATTTGGCCATGTCTGAACAGGGGTGGCGGAGTGAGCTAAAGAATGATGATGGATTAAACCCAGATCAGTTGACTGGGGGTGAGTGCTTGCAATGTTCAACACTCCGTCCATCATCCCCTTTGGTTTTGCTAAGTTCGCCCTAAGTTGGCAGGGTATGCCCAGACGTGGGTCCCTTGCTCACTTTGCCACTGGATTCAAGATAGCCTGGCTGATGAGGGTTATGAACCCGAAACCGGTCCCAGGATGCTTGTTTCCGGTCCAGGGAAGACATGGCTTGGCAGTTCGGGCTGGACTGTTCCCATGAGGCACAGGGTCAGACTGATTTGCATATGGCCATGTCTGAACTGGGGTGGCGGAGTGAGCTAAAGAATGATGATGGATTAAACCCAGATCAGTTGACTGGGGGTGAGTGCTTGCAATGTTCAACACTCCGTCCATCATCCCCTTTGGTTTTGCTAAGTTCGCCCTATGTTGGCAGGGTATGCCCAGACGTGGGACCCTTGCTCACTTTGAAACTGGATTCAAGATAGCCTGGTTGATGAGGGTTATGAACCCGAAACCGGTCCCAAGATGCTTGTTTCTGGTCCAGGGAAGACATGGCTTGGCATTTCGGGCTGGACTGTTCCCATGAGGCACGGGGTCAGACTGATTTGCATATGGCCATGTCTGAACTGGGGAGGCGGAGTGAGCTAAAGAATGATGATGGATTAAACCCAGATCAGCTGAATGGGGGTGAGTGCTTGCAATGTTCAACACTCCGTCCATCATCCCCTTTGGTTTTGCTAAGTTCGCCCTAAGTTGGCAGGGTATGCCCAAACGTGGGTCCCTTGCTCACTTTGCCACTGGATTCAAGATAGCCTGGCTGATGAGGGTTATGAACCCGAAACCGGTCCCAGGATGCTTGTTTCCGGTCCAGGGAAGACATGGCTTGGCAGTTCGGGCTGGACTGTTCCCATGAGGCACAGGGTCAGACTGATTTGCATATGGCCATGTCTGAACTGGGGTGGCGGAATGAGCTAAAGAATGATGAAGGATTAAACCCAGATCAGTTGACTGGGGGTGAGTGCTTGCAATGTTCAACACTCCGTCCATCATCCCCTTTGGTTTTGCTAAGTTCGCCCTAAGTTGGCAGGGTATGCCCAGACATGGGTCCCTTGCTCGCTTTGCCACTGGATTCAAGATAGCCTGGCTGATGAGGGTTATGAACCCGAAACCGGTCCCAGGATGCTTGTTTCCGGTCCAGGGAAGACATGGCTTGGCAGTTCGGGATGAACTGTTCCCATGAGGCACAGGGTCAGACTGATTTGCATATGGCCATGTCTGAACTGGGGTGGCGGAGTGAGCTAAAGAATGATGATGGATTAAACCCAGATCAGTTGACTGGGGGTGAGTGCTTGCAATGTTCAACACTCCGTCCATCATCCCCTTTGGTTTTGCTAAGTTCGCCCTAAGTTGGCAGGGTATGCCCAGACGTGGGTCCCTTGTTCACTTTGCCACTGGATTCATGATAGCCTGGCTGATGAGGGTTATGAACCCGAAACCGGTCCCAGGATGCTTGTTTCCGGTCCAGGGAAGACATGGCTTGGCAGTTCGGGCTGGACTGTTCCCATGAGGCACAGGGTCAGACTGATTTGCATATGGCCATGTCTGAACTGGGGTGGCGGAGTGAGCTAAAGAATGATGATGGATTAAACCCAGATCAGTTGACTGGGGGTGAGTGCTTGCAATGTTCAACACTCCGTCCATCATCCCCTTTGGTTTTGCTAAGTTCGCCCTAAGTTGGCAGGGTATGCCCAGACGTGGGTCCCTTGCTCACTTTGCCACTGGATTCAAGATAGCTTGTCTGATGAGGGTTATGAACCCGAAACCGGTCCCAGGATGCTTGTTTCCAGTCCAGGGAAGACATGGCTTGGCAGTTCGGGCTGGACTGTTCCCATGAGACACAGGGTCACACTGATTTGCATATGGCCATGTCTGAACTGGGGTGGCGGAGTGAGCTAAAGAATGATGATGGATTAAACCCAGATCAGTTGACTGGGGGTGAGTGCTTGCAATGTTCAACACTCCGTCCATCATCCACTTTGGTTTTGCGAAGTTCGCCCTAAGTTGGCAGGGTATGCCCAGACGTGGGTCCCTTGCTCACTTTGCCACTGGATTCAAGATAGCCTGGCTGATGAGGGTTATGAACCCGAAACCGGTCCCAGGATGCTTGTTTCCGGTCCAGGAAGACATGGCTTGGCAGTTCGGGCTGGACTGTTCCCATGAGGCACGGGGTCAGACTGATTTGCATATGGCCATGTCTGAACTGGGGAGGCGGAGTGAGCTAAAGAATGATGATGGATTAAACCCAGATCAGTTGACTGGGGGTGAGTGCTTGCAATGTTCAACACTCCGTCCATCATCCCCTTTGGTTTTGCTAAGTTCGCCCTAAGTTGGCAGGGTATGCCCAGACGTGGGTCCCTTGCTCACTTTGCCACTGGATTCAATATAGCCTGGCTGATGAGGGTTATGAACCCGAAACCGGTCCCAGGATGCTTGTTTCCGGTCCAGGGAAGACATGGCTTGGCAGTTCGGGCTGGACTGTTCCCATGAGGCACAGGGTCAGACTGATTTGCAGATGGCCATGTCTGAACTGGGGTGGCGGAGTGAGCTAAAGAATGATGATGGATTAAACCCAGATCAGTTGACTGGGGGTGAGTGCTTGCAATGTTCAACACTCCGTCCATCATCCCCTTTGGTTTTGCTAAGTTCGCCCTAAGTTGGCATGGTATGCCCAGACGTGGGTCCCTTGCTCACTTTGCCACTGGATTCAAGATAGCCTGGCTGATGAGGGTTATGAACCCGAAACCGGTCCCAGGATGCTTGTTTCCGGTCCAGGGAAGACATGGCTTGGCAGTTCGGGCTGGACTGTTACCATGAGGCACAGGGTCAGACTGATTTGCATATGGCGATGTCTGAACTGGGGTGGCGGAGTGAGCTAAAGAATGATGATGGATTAAACACAGATCAGTTGACTGGCGGTGAGTGCTTGCAATGTTCAACACTCCGTCCATCATCCCCTTTGGTTTTGCTAAGTTCGCCCTAAGTTGGCAGGGTATGCCCAGACGTGGGTCCCTTGCTCACTTTGCCACTGGATTCAAGATAGCCTGGCTGATGAGGGTTATGAACCCAAAACCGGTCCCAGGATGCTTGTTTCCGGTCCAGGGAAGACATGGCTTGGCAGTTCGAGCTGGACTGTTCCCATGAGGCACAGGGTCAGACTGATTTGCATATGGCCATGTCTGAACTAGGGTGGCGGAGTGAGCTAAAGAATGATGATGGATTAAACCCAGATCAGTTGACTGAGGGTGAGTGCTTGCAATGTTCAACACTCCATCCATCATCCCCTTTGGTTTTGCTAAGTTCGCCCTAAGTTGGCAGGGTATGCCCAGACGTGGGTCCCTTGTTCACTTTGCCACTGGATTCAAGATAGCCTGGCTGATGAGGGTTATGAACCCGAAACCGGTCCCAGGATGCTTGTTTCCAGTCCAGGGAAGACATGGCTTGGCAGTTCGGGCTGGACTGTTTCCATGAGACACAGGGTCACACTGATTTGCATATGGCCATGTCTGAACTGGGGTGGCGGAGTGAGCTAAAGAATGATGATGGATTAAACCCAGATCAGTTGACTGGGGGTGAGTGCTTGCAATGTTCAACACTCCGTCCATCATCCACTTTGGTTTTGCGAAGTTCGCCCTAAGTTGGCAGGGTATGCCCAGACGTGGGTCCCTTGCTCACTTTGCCACTGGATTCAAGATAGCCTGGCTGATGAGGGTTATGAACCCGAAACCGGTCCCAGGATGCTTGTTTCCGGTCCAGGGAAGACATGGCTTGGCAGTTCGGGCTGGACTGTTCCCATGAGGCACGGGGTCAGACTGATTTGCATATGGCCATGTCTGAACTGGGGAGGCGGAGTGAGCTAAAGAATGATGATGGATTAAACCCAGATCAGTTGACTGGGGGTGAGTTCTTGCAATGTTCAACACTCCGTCCATCATCCCCTTTGGTTTTGCTAAGTTCGCCCTAAGTTGGCAGGGTATGCCCAGACGTGGGTCCCTTGCTCACTTTGCCACTGGATTCAAGATAGCCTGGCTGATGAGGGTTATGAACCCGAAACCGGTCCCAGGATGCTTGTTTCCGGTCCAGGGAAGACATGGCTTGGCAGTTCGGGCTGGACTGTTCCCATGAGGCACGGAGTCAGACTGATTTGCATATGGCCATGTCTGAACTGGGGAGGCGGAGTGAGCTAAAGAAAGATGATGGATTAAACCGAGATCAGTTGACTGGGGTGAGTGCTTGCAATGTTCAACACTCCGTCCATCATCCCCTTTGGTTTTGCTAAGTTCGCCCTAAGTTGGCAGGGTATGCCCAGACGTGGGTCCCTTGCTCACTTTGCCACTGGTTTCAAGATAGCCTGGCTGATGAGGGTTATGAACCCGAAACCGGTCCCAGGATGCTTGTTTCCGGTCCAGGGAAGACATGGCTTGGCAGTTCGGGCTGGACTGTTCCCATGAGGCACAGGGTCAGACTGATTTGCAGATGGCCATGTCTGAACTGGGGTGGCGGAGTGAACTAAAGAATGATGATGGATTAAACCCAGATCAGTTGACTGGGGGTGAGTGCTTGCAATGTTCAACACTCCGTCCATCATCCCATTTGGTTTTGCTAAGTTCGCCCTAAGTTGGCATGGTATGCCCAGACGTGGGTCCCTTGCTCACTTTGCCACTGGATTCAAGATAGCCTGGCTGATGAGGGTTATGAACCCGAAACCGGTCCCAGGATGCTTGTTTCCGGTCCAGGGAAGACATGGCTTGGCAGTTCGGGCTGGACTGTTACCATGAGGCACAGGGTCAGACTGATTTGCATATGGCGATGTCTGAACTGGGGTGGCGGAGTGAGCTAAAGAATGATGATGGATTAAACACAGATCAGTTGACTGGCGGTGAGTGCTTGCAATGTTCAACACTCCGTCCATCATCCCCTTTGGTTTTGCTAAGTTCGCCCTAAGTTGGCAGGGTATGCCCAGACATGGGTCCCTTGCTCACTTTGCCACTGGATTCAAGATAGCCTGGCTGATGAGGGTTATGAACCCGAAACCGGTCCCAGGATGCTTGTTTCCGGTCCAGGGAAGACATGGCTTGGCAGTTCGGGCTGGACTGTTCCCATGAGGCACAGGGTCAGACTGATTTGCATATGGCCATGTCTGAACTGGGTTGCGGAGTGAGCTAAAGAATGATGATGGATTAAACCCAGATCAGTTGACTGGGGGTGAGTGATTGCAATGTTCAACACTCCGTCCATCATACCCTTTGGTTTTTATAAGTTCGCCCTAAGTTGGCAGGGTATGCCCAGACGTGGGTCCCTTGCTCACTTTGCCACTGGATTCAAGATAGCCTGGCTGATGAGGGTTATGAACCCGAAACCGGTCCCAGGATGCTTGTTTCCAGTCCAGGGAAGACATGGCTTGGCAGTTCGGGCTGGACTGTTCCCATGAGGCACAGGGTCACACTGATTTGCATATGGCCATGTCTGAACTGGCATGGTGGAGATTGCTAAAGAATGATAATGGATTAAACCCAGATCAGTTGACTGGGGGTGAGTGCTTGCAATGTTCAACACTCCGTCCATCATCCACTTTGGTTTTGCTAAGTTCGCCCTAAGTTGGCAGGGTATGCCCAGACGTGGGTCCCTTGCTCACTTTGCCACTGGATTCAAGATAGCCTGGCTGATGAGGGTTATGAACCCGAAACCGGTCCCAGGATGCTTGTTTCCGGTCCAGGGAAGACATGGCTTGGCAGTTTGGGCTGGACTGTTCCCATGAGGCACAGGGTCAGACTGATTTGCATATGTCCATGTCTGAACTGGGGTGGCGGAGTGAGCTAAAGAATGATGATGGATTAAACCCAGGTCAGTTGACTGGGGGTGAGTGCTTGCAATGTTCAACACTCCGTCCATCATCCCCTTTGGTTTTGCTAAGTTCGCCCTAAGTTGGCAGGGTATGCCCAGACGTGGGTCCCTTGCTCACTTTGCCACTGGATTCAAGAAAGCCTGGCTGATGAGGGTTATGAACCCGAAACCGGTCCCAGGATGCTTGTTTTCGGTCCAGGGAAGACATGGCTTGGCAGTTCGGGCTGGACTGTTCCCATGAGGCACAGGGTCAGACTGATTTGCATATGGCCATGTCTGAACTGGGGTGGCGGAGTGAGCTAAAGAATGATGATGGATTAAACCCAGATCAGTTGACTGGGGGTGAGTGCTTGCAATGTTCAACACTCCGTCCATCATCCCCTTTGGTTTTTCTAAGTTCGCCCTAAGTTGGCAGGGTATGCCCAGACGTGGGTCCCTTGCTCACTTTGCCACTGGATTCAAGATAGCCTGGCTGATGAGGGTTATTAACCCGAAACCGGTCCCAGGATGCTTGTTTCCGGTCCAGGGAAGACATGGCTTGGCAGTTCGGGCTGGACTGTTCCCATGAGGCACAGGGTCAGACTGATTTGCATATGGCCATGTCTGAACTGGGGTGGCGGAGTGAGCTAAAGAATGATGATGGATTAAACCCAGATCAGTTGACTGGGGGTAAGTGCTTGCAATGTTCAGCACTCCGTCCATCATCCCCTTTGATTCAGCCATGTAGACAAACCATCCACGGCATGGCACCTCTGCCACACAATTGCAGAATGTGGAGAGAGGTGTGAACAAAGTATGTGCGAAGGAGGCAAGTGACCCATCAATAAACATGTACACAATGCCAAGTGTGGCGGTGATGTGCTGGACAGACTTCAGTATGCAGAGCACAGACATGTCCATGTGGACATATACTGCTGGTGTTTGTAGTGTTGTGGACAGTGGACGCAAACAGGTTACCTCAGGCAGTGTGGCAGACCTTGGACATGTAGCTTTGTCGCTCCCCCCTGTTAGCGTAAGCGGAGTGGCCTTGGCCGGCGTATGTCGTGAATAAATAGTCCGGGGCTACGGCGTGGTTCAGTTCCGGGATGGCCACCAAAGTAACTACTGTGTGTGGCTCTGTGTCCGCCATATCCTGTCCATAGGCCTACACACACGTGGCCGACCACCTTCAACGGACAGATTTACACTGGAGACGAGGTGGCTATGTCCCAAGCCAACCTGCGCACATCTCGTCATCGCATGCAGGGTCGTGTCTTCCAGGGCGACGCCCCCCACCCAGCCACGAGGCCGCCGCCGTGACCGGTGGTGCCTGCACGATCCTGTGCGCCTGCTGCACCCCAGCCCTGGTCCGCAGACCGGTCCGCCGCCCAGCGATGACTGGCCGCCCCTGCGCACCCAGGCCTCAATGCTCACCTGCCGCCACCGGCGTGTCTCCAAGAGGGCCCACCACGTGCCGGTGCAACCTCCTCAACCGATCGCTGGATTCCACGCCACAGGCCCCCAGCGCACCTTGCGACACCCCAACGCGGAGTCATGTGTGTGCTGACTGCTGCCTTCGGCGTACACTGCGCTCCAGCAGGGCCCTCAATTCAAATCGAATCTTGATTTGCAGGACGGCGTATTGAGGTCTACGCATCATCGCAGGCTGCACACCCGCTCAGCTCTTCAGGTGCCCCTACCTCAGTGCACCACAAGTCACCGTCCCGTGACGGTAGGCCCGTGCCGGCCGCAGTGCATCGGGTGCCACCAACTCTGTGCACCGCAAGTCATTGTCCCGTGGCAGTAGGCCTGTGCCGGCCGCAGTGCATCGGGTGCCACCAACTCAGTGCACCACAAGTCATGGACCCTTTATGATTGAGTCTCGTGGTGCGGATGCCATCATGTCACCTCCGGCAGTGGGGAATGTGATGTGGTAGGCCCCTTTTATTGGCAGGGTCACATGTCCTGTGACGCCTGTGCTTGATGGGTGTGGTGTGGGTGTAAACCAGCCCTCAGGGAGTGGCTGTGGCATGCTGATAACTAGACCAGTGATCAGCAGATCACTACAGGGAAGACCTGGGACATGTAGCTTTGTCGTCCCCCCCTGTTAGCGTAAGCGGAGTGGGCTGGGCTGGCGTATGCCAGTCCAGCGTAGGGGTGTGAACAATGAGCCCGAGGCTCTGGGCGTGGTTCAGTACTGGGCTGGACAAGGAAGTAACTAATGCGTGTGTCTCTGTTGTAGTGTCGGCGCCACCCGGACCGCAATCGGCAATGTTGCACCCTGTGACTCAAGTCCCACAACATGAGCAACATGGACGTAAGGGGGAATCACTGAACCTACATTCATCCATACTTTCATACTTGAATGATCATAGATCATAGATAGATCTGTGTGAATCTGAATGTTTTATTCACATTCAGTGGAGTGTTGAAGCTGGAGTAGTACAGGGCCATGCAAACCCCACTTTACATTGTTGCCCCGTGGAGGGCCAGCCAGAGTCCTTCAGGGAATGACAAGTTCATCGGAAGAGGAAGAGTTCAGTCCACAGTCTGATTGCTGTGTCATTGGTAACCAAACAGAATATGGCAGTCCATGACAAGGTCCAAGGTGAGTGTCGCAGAGTGTATCGGAGGACTGTGGAAGGTGATGATGCAGAAGGCAGAACCAAGCAGAAACAGGCCATATGGCAGAGATGAATGCTACCGCTTCCTTCTTACCACTAAGGCGGAATCATCCGCATCTTCGTCCTCTGATGTTTCATGTGCCTCACATGTGGGTGGTGGTGTTTTGTCAGCAGCACTGTGTGGCACTGCACATCAGGGGCTGGAGGTGGAATGTCTGCCGCACTGTGTGGCAGTGACACATCAGGGGCTGGAGGTGGAATGTCTGCCGCACTGTGAGGCACTGACACATCAGGGGGCGGAGATGGGCAGGTCGCAGGCAGGTCGGTCCCCACGCTGCTGCACGGCTCTGCCTGCATTGTTTTTGCCTAATCCTGTACTTTTCCCCTGTGCCTAACTTGCTTTCTTAACCCAGACTTGTTTTTTCCCCCTGTGCCTAACTTGCTTTCTTGCCCAGACTTGTTTTTATTCCCCTGTGCCTAACTTGCTTTCTTGCCCAGACTTGTTTTTATCCCCCTGTGCCTAACTTGCTTTCTTGCCCAGACTTGTTTTTATCCCCCTGTGCCTAACTTGCTTTCTTGCCCAGACTTGTTTTTATTCCTCTGTGCGTGTACTTGTTTTCTTGCCTAAACTTGTTTTTCCTTCCTGTGCCCAGTTCTCCCGCGGCCCCCGCCCGTTTTTCCCGCCGCTGCGTCCCTGCGGCCCCGCCCCCCTGCAATCCCATTCGCCGCCCCGCTCCCGCCTCCCAGCTGCTCCTCCCTCCCACATCCCCTCATATGGAGGCCGCGCCTAAGGCAAGCCCGTCTGCGCCCGACCGCGCCTGGACCGTGCCCAGCGCCAGGACCCCTGGACCCCGCGAACGCCACGACGCCCGACACCGCTACGATGCCAGATCCCTCCACGCACTCAACCCCGGACGATCACACACCTGCTTCCTGGCTGCCCCGAAGCGCACCCACGGAGCTTTCACCTGCCGGAACTGCAGCTTCACAAGCATCCGCCCCACCATGCCGCCGACCCGGAAAGAACCCAAACACCTCAGATGCATCCTTCTCAACACCCGCTCTGCCCGCAAACACGCCGTTGAACTCTGGGACCTACTCGACTCAACCTCCCCAGACGTCGCCTTCCTGACGGAGACCTGGCTGAACCCCGCCTCGGCACCCGACATAGCCATAGCCGTCCCGGAAGGCTACAAGATCACCCGCAGGGACTGCACCAACGGAGCAGGAGGAGGTATCGCCATCGTCCACAGGAACACTCTCAGAGTCTCGACCAACACCGACGACACCCTCAGCACCTCCGAACACCTGCACTTCCTGATCCACACTGATCCCAACACCACCCTCAGAGGAACCCTCGTCTACAGACCCCTCGGACCCCGACCACAGTTCAGCGACTCCATCGCCGACTTCGTCAGCACACACGCCCTCGCCTCCACAGACTACATCCTCCTCGGGGACCTGAACTTCCACCTCGAGAACAACAACGACACCAACTCCACCACCCTGATCGACAACCTAGCCAACCTCGGACTTAGACAACTCGTCACAACACCCACCCACTCCGCCGGTCACACGCTTGACCCCATCTTCTCCGCAAGCCCCCACATCTCCTTCAACCACACCACCGAACTCCACTGGACCGACCATCGCTGCATCCACTTCACCTTCAAGAAACCCACCACGCACCACCGCACCCAACAGATGCCCCGCCGCTGCTGGAGCAAAGTCACCGAAGACCAGCTAACCACCACCCTCGCCCAGAGCCAACCCGCCGACCCCACCGACCCCGACACCGCCGCCCGCAACCTCCGACAGTGGATCAACGACTGCGCCAACACCCTCGCCCCGATCAAGAAACCCTCCAACAGTCACACCAACAAGAAAGCCAGCTGGTTCACTGAAGACCTCGGGGCCTCCAAGCAAACCTGCCAAAAGCTGGAGAAGATCTGGCTCCGTGAACGAACACCGGACAGCCACGCAGCCCACAAGAACGCCACCCGCAGACACCATCACCTTATCAGATCCGCCAAAAGGGCCTCCTTCAAAGACCGCCTAGACAACAACGCGCACAACAGCAAAGAGCTCTTCAACATCGTGAAGGAACTCTCCAGCCCCAGCTCCAACACCAACGACGTCCCACCCTCGCAAGACCTGTGCGACTCGCTGGCCACCTTCTTCCACCGCAAGATCACAGACATCCACGACAGCTTCAACGCCACGACCACCATCCGCACCAACCGCCTGCTCTCCTGGACCAACATCAACGACGACGACACAATCAAGATCATGAACACCATCCACTCCGGATCTCCATCAGACCCATGCCCACACCACATCTTCAACAAAGCCAGCACAGCCATCGCACCCCATCTCCGGAAAGTCATCAACACCTCCTTTGAGACAGCAACCTTCCTGGAGAGCTGGAAGCATGCCGAGATCAACGCCTTACTCAAGAAACCCAAGGCGGACCCCAAGGACCTCAAGAACTTCCGGCCCATCTCCCTGCTCCTGTTCCCGGCAAAGGTCATCGAGAAGACCGTCAACAAACAACTGACCCGCTACCTCGAGGAGAACAACATCCTGGACCCTTCCCAGTCCGGGTTCCGCAGCAACCACAGCACCGAGACTGCCCTCATCGCCGCCACCAATGACATCAAGTCCCTGCTGGACAACGGAGAAACGACGGCCCTCATCCTCCTGGACCTGTCAGCCACCTTCTACACGGTCTGCCACCACACACTACGAACACGCCTCCACAACGCCGGGATCCAAGAGAAGGCCCTGGACTGGACCACCTCCTTCCTCTCCGGCAGAACACAGAGCGTCCGCCTTCCCCCCTTCCGCTCCGAAGCCACCGAGATCATCTGCGGCGTACCCCAGGGCTCTTCCCTCAGCCCAACTCTGTTTAACATCTACATGGCACCGCTCGCCCACGTCGCCCATCGGCACGACCTCTACATCATCTCCTACGCCGATGACACCCAGCTGATCCTCTCCCTCACCAAGGACCCCCACACCGCCAAAACCAACCTTCACAAAGGAATGAAGGCCGTCGCTGAATGGATGAGGAACAGCCGACTGAAGCTGAACTCGGACAAGACGGAGGTCCTCATCCTCGGATCCACCCCTTCAGCCTGGGACAACTCCTGGTGGCCGACCGCACTGGGAACCGCCCCAACACCCACCGACCACGCACGCAACCTAGGGGTCATCCTCGACTCCACCCTCTCCATGACTAAACAGGTCAACGCCGTCTCCTCCGCCTGCTTCAACACCCTCCGCATGCTCCGCAGGATCTACAAGTGGATCCCCACTCAAAAGAGAAGAACGGTTACCCAGGCCCTCGTCAGCAGCAGGTTGGACTACGGAAACGCCCTCTACGCAGGAGCCTCGGCCAAACTCCTGAGACGGCTCCAACGCATCCAGAACGCCTCTGCACGCCTGATCCTCGACATCCCTCGCCGCAGCCACATCACACCCCACCTGAGAGACCTGCACTGGCTCCCGGTCAACAAGAGGATAACCTTCAAACTCCTCACCCACGCACACAAGGCACTCCACAACACCGGACCAACGTACCTCAACAGACGACTCAGCTTCTACACCCCCACCCGCCAGCTCCGCTCTGCCGATCTCACCCTCGCCACTGTCCCCCGCTTCCGAAGAGCGACCTCCGGTGGCAGATCGTTCTCCCACCTCGCCGCCAAGACCTGGAACACCCTCCCCATCCACCTATGGCAGACCCAAGACCTGCTGACATTCAGAAAACTCCTCAAGACCTGGCTTTTTGAGCAGTAGCAGCATTCCCCACCCCAGCGCCTTGAGACCCTCACGGGTGAGTAGTGCGCTTTACAAATGATATGATTGATTGATTGATTGATTGATGTAGAAGCAGCAACAGCATTCATCGGCGCCAGGCCTTGTGGCAGCAATGCCATGATGAGGATCTGCAGGGCATGGAAGATCCCAGCTACATCTCGCTGGTGTGCAGCCGTGGCAGCCATTCTTTCCACCTCCATCCGCTCCCTGTTCTCCATGATCCTCCGCATGTGTCCCAACTCCCGGCTGAGATCACTGGAGCCACTCTGACTAGACAGTTTTCCTTGTCTCAGAGCCAGGACTCCAGCGATGTCAGCCATGGATCGTTGGAGAGCATGGAGCGGACTGTGGGTGTCCGTTAAGGACTGTAAGTGGTCCCTGATGGGACTTAGACACCCACGTATGGCATCTAGTTTGGCTGCCATGAGGTCGAACCCCACCCGCACCTGATCAGCCATCTTCTCCTGGCCCCCTAACACACGACGTTGGAAGTCCATGTGTTGTTCGTGGGGGTCCTGGGAGACAGCCAGTGTGGTGGGTGCTTCCTGCTGTGTTGTCTGTGCAGGGGGTGAGGTCTCCTCAATGCAGCTGGGCTGCCCTGCTCCTGGAAGTGAGGTGCCGAAGCTGTCCATGAGCTCTTGGAGGGCGTCGGTGTCGAAGGTGTGGAGGTCCTCTTCGTCATCAGTGAAGAGATGTTGGGTCTGCTCTGCAGGAGGTGTTGATTCTCCCTCTGCATTGTGAAGGGGAGATGCAGTTTAACATTGTGTTCACATGTATGTTGACGCATTGTACAAGTTTACATACAGACTGCATGACAATGTACATTGTGACTGTTTGGGAGGAGCTGAGTATTTGATGCGGGACAGTGGACATTTCGACAACATCACAGATGTGTGTTTGTACTTGTACATTATCATCTCACATTTCCCTGCTATGTCAAATGTGATTGGACAGTTTCTAAACACAAGCGGCACCAGTTGTGTCCTCTGTACTGTTGTGAACGTGTTGCAGTTTGTACCACATTGTTGTCAATGTTGATGTGCTCTGGATGTTATGTGTGTGTGCTGCATTGTGGGAGAGTCGTCCCTGCAGCTCTGATTTTGCTGCCCCTTATCCCTTTCAGGCGGTGTGCCTTTGACTTCTGTGCTTATACAGTGCTGAGATGTTGCATACTTGGGTAAATTGGGCTCTTGGTGGAAGTTGGGACTCTGGGGCATTGTTTGTCCGCAGTTGTGTTGTTGAGGTCAGGGGTTGTTTGTGCACGTGGATGTGTCAGAGTGTGGCCTGCTCCTTTATGGATGTGGTCCACACTCAGCCACCTCAGTGTTGTGGCATGCAACATGTCATGATATATTGACTGCAGCCATGCTATTCGTCATGCAGTGTCACTTGCATTGTCAGTGTGGCTCACAGACACGCCGCTTTGCTGGGTTTGGCACATGTGCATGGGTTGGTTGTGAGATTGGTGATGTGTGGGTAGGGCCCCCTCTGGGCACATAGTCGAGGGGGGCCTACTTGCTGTTTCTAGGTGTACTGCAGAGTGCCAAGGGGATCAGGGACATTATCCAGAGTCATTGTGGGTGTGCACTGTGCTATACTTAATTGTGCATGTGTGACATTGTGCCCATCTCCCCCCGTCCCCCCAGTCCCTGGTCGTTACTCACCCTGTTGCTGTTGTGTCAGGTCATGTTGAGCAGTGTCCCGTCCCCCAACTCCTGCCACCGTCTCCCCACTGATGACTGTGGACACCATTTCCTCCATCTCATCCATTTCCTCCTGTGGCTCTGGACTCCCACCTCCAGTCTGCATTGCTGCCTTCTGGTTGTTGCCGTGTTTCTGCTTGGTTTTGCGCTTCACATCATTCCAGCGCCTCTTGAGCTCTTCCATTGTCCTCCTCAGCACTCCGACTGCATTCACCTTGTCCAGGATGGACTGCCATATTCAATTTTTTGTTGCCAATGACACGGTGGAGATGACGAACAGTTGTTGATGGTGTTCTACCACCTCCGTTATCAGGATCCTGTTTTCCTGCGGACTGAAATGCGTCTTTCTCTTCTTCTTCTCCTTGCCCTTCCCTGACCCTGAGGTCCCAGGCTGGTCCTCCGTGGGGCTTGTGGGGTTCTGGTTGTCCTCTGTACTTGCTCCGGCTACCTCCATTGTGCGTCGCAGTTGTTTTGGTTTTGTTTGTGGTTTTTTTTTCTGCTTTTATAGTGACTTTTCCCGCCTGACGTGTGTGAATTGCAGGCCTGGCGCAGCTTATCGCTGATTTTTTTATCGCGTTTGGGCCCATCGCCACTTTTTTCACGTTCGGCTTTAGATTTTTATCGCAGTCCGGGTAATTTTATCACGGACATTTGACGCGTTGTCGGGAAACTATTGCATGTTACCGCCGTGTTGGGAATACGGCGTTAACACAGAGTTATTTTTCCGCGATAGACGGCGATATGAAATATTGCGTTAACCTATTTTGGCGATGATTATCGCACGTTCTTGAGAGTATCCCCCTGTGTTTTGCCTACCATACCTATTTACAACATTGCCTTTATAAATCGCAAAAATATACATCTTCAAGAAGAATTACAGTACAGTATTACATCCTGTAGTGAGTCACATATTGCCATCTGTTAGTTGTTGCTCTTGCACAACCGTGTCACTTTTGACTTTTGAACTTTTACCTCCACTTTCATGTTCAAAATTAGCATTTGCCTTGTTAGGTATTTGATTACGCTTCGTTTCTTCGGGAAGCTTAAAGAGTTCTTTTCTCTCTTCCACTGACATGATGTACAACCCATTTACTCCCAACTGAAATAGAGCAGCTGGAATGTCCATAAAGCTGTAAGATGCTCTGCAATTAATTTGCTAATTATTGAGTGGAATTGACAGGAATTCACGAAAGGTCCCGAAAGAAAGATACTTTGCTATCCAGAAAGTGAATTTGCCGAATACAATCGTCTAATTCAGTCCTTCAGTGGAGATGAGAAAATGTTATCCAAAACATCCATTTGCTCATCCAGTGTTTTCACAAGTTCTCCCCAAAGTAAGGTTCTGGGCCCTAGTCCCACATGGAGAGAAAAGGACAACACAGAGTCGAGATATATGAATACTGAACTAGCCCAGGGCGCCTGGGCCCATTTATTAGCATGCGCCACATTACATGCCTGTGTTGGATGGGTGTGGGGTGAGAGGGAGACCAGCTCTCACGGAGTAGATGGATACAGTGACATGTCCAGCAGGACACCACATCCCTCCCAATCTTTATTGAAAAGAACGAAATGAGTCCAACCTGTGGGAATGAATAAAACTAAACAAAACAAAACACCAATGTTGGTTGGTAGCTCCTGGTCTCGCGGTGGTGTGGTTGGTATCAACAGTTCAAACTGGGGTGCATCAGGAGCATGGGTGGAGTCCACTGCAGACCTTTTGACTCCATGAAGGGCAACCTTGTAGGACTAGGATGGAATCGACGATGTTTGGAGGTCTACCTCTGAGGCCCCGGTGCCTCCCAGTACCTGTCAGTGGAGCAGCTTCAGGCGCATCTCTTGTGCGGCATTCCCTTAAGGCCCTTTTAGCTAGGTCACCAAAGGACCACATGGACCATGCTGGCTAAAGTAGGCTGTGCGGGAGGCCACTGACAGACCTCCAGCAGAGCCACGACTGAATCATTTGTGCACAAGGGTAGATGATACATGGTCGGATGTGCTCGCCAACAGGACCCAGGCGCAGGTGGGGTTAGCAGATAGTCTCTGAACAATTGGTCCCTCACAGTGCCAGGAGTGCCTCCTTGGTCTCTGATGATTCGCATATGTAAGGCTCCACTCTGGTGGTGAACTGCTCCTTCAGTGGTTGGGATGATGCTTATGTCATGATGGTGTTGTTGTTAGTAGACAACCTGTACAACAGGTGGCTAGGGCTTGCAGGGGTAGGGTGACTAAGGGGACTTTGCACCCACGTAGCTCGGTGGTTTGCTAGTGCTGTTCTCCTATGGAATATGCAGTTCTTTGCAGGGATGCCATCTTTATCTAGCAGCCCGGGACTGTGGCTGGACAGTTGCACTGGAAGCTTGGGGCAGATATGCGGCTCGCTCACCCATGTGGCTTAATTTTGGTACTCCCGCTGGACTGTCGCCAGTGACATTGCTCTACATCAGTAGCTTGCTTCTGTTGGTTGGTGCACTCTCATGTCGTGCCATGAGTCTTCAGTCTTGTCACCCTTGAGCCTCTTCTCCTGCGCATCAGTCTTTTCACCATTGATCATCTTCTCCTGTGCATTGGTCTTCAGTCTTGATCAACTTCTCCTGCGCATCTGCAGTCGTCAGGTTCTTCAGTGTGCCTGGTCTGGTCACACACCTTTCTCTCGTCTCCTTTCCCAGTTCTCATTTTCACTGTGGCATTATGCCACACTCTCTTCTTCTGGTGCTAGGTGGTGTCAGGCTCTTCAGTTTGACAAGTCTGGTCACACACTCTTCTCCTTTCTCTCCTCTCCTTTTTCAGTTCTCTCATTGCGATGTGGCATCAGGCTCTTCTATGTGACAGGTCTGGTCACACACTCTTCTCCTGTGTGGTGTCAGGCCACACTTTGCATGCATTCCTTTCTTCTTTGGGTGTGATGCGGTGCCAGCCACGTGCTGCAGGTCCTGTTCCCATGGAACTCTCGCCATTCCTGCCCTTAGGACTGTGTGTCTTCTCCGATCATGGACCTCTCGCAGGCCTGTCCTGTTCGTAGGACTGTGCTGGTTCTCTCCTCATGGACCTCTGCTGGCGCTGTTCTGTTCGTAGGACTGTGCATCTTCTCCAGTCGTGGAACTCTCTAAGCCCCTGTCCTGTTCATAGTACTGTGTGCCATCTATTCCATCAAGGACCTCTCGCAGTCCTGTTCGTAAAACTTGACTCTTACCTTTAGGTCAGTGTGGCATCCACCACACTTCGCATGTCCCCTACTCAGAGATCTTCTTGGTGCTTTGCTCCGTGGATGGCGGATAACCTTCCTTCCGCCTCCTCATCACTTGAAAACGCAGTGCTTGTGCCTCGATGCTGCACTTTCATGGCGCTTGGTCCTGCCTAGGGTCATGCATGCTTGGCAGGGTTGGCCACTCCATGTGACATTCGCATTGATGGGCCAATAGTGGCCATTTGGTGCTGGGGCTGCCGGCTGTAATGGCCTCTTTTGTGCAGCCATATATTGTCTATGCGCTCCCTGTCGGCACGCTGCACTGCATTACAGCAGTGGTCTCTTATCTTCTAGTAGGGTGTGCACTGGTGAGCTGGTACCGATTCAGGCAGTGGTGGGGGAACTCCCTGCACAGTCTCTGGGAGGTGTATGGCAGACTGTCCTGTACGTTTGTTTTAGTGGGGAGTGGTGCCAGTCTTCCTCCATTGGTGAGTATAGTGGCATCTTCTGGCACCCATTATAATTATCTGCTCAATTGTTCTTTGTGACTTCGTACACTTCACTCGCTGTGAACACGCCATCACCTCTTTCTTTGCCACGTTGGCAGGAGGCTGCAAGCAAGGCTCTTGTGGGAGACAGGGGTCTCCTTTCACCGGCAATGTTAGCAGTTGGCCACTAGGTGCGTGCAGCACTCTTCGTCCCAGTTCAATGGCGGCAAACTTTCACTGGAGGGGCATGCCGCGCTCAGTGCTCCTCGTGCCTGTGGTGGGCTTGCTGGCTGATGGCTTCAGTGAGGGGTGGGAGTCACGAGCTGCTCACGCTGGCTTCCCTTACCTCTCATGCATCCTCAATGCAGGCAGTTCCACCACAGCAGTCTTGAGGGCTGGGGTACCCGTAGCGATTTCCTCTCAATTGTGGTGGCGGCCAACTTCCAGTAGGGGCGTTCGACTCTCATCGCTCACTCAGACTTTTTTCACACTGTGGGAAATTGCTCCTAGGGCTGCAGGTACATGGGCCTGGTAGGGAGAGACTGATTCCGCTCTGTATTAGTTGCCGCACAGAACCCCGAGTCACTCCTGCCAGCCATTTTGAGCAGATAAGTGGCAGGGCGGCTGACACGCTTGCACCGCTGTTTGCTCCGTCGGGGCCTGTAGTGCAGTGAACATCTGCTAGGTGGCACTGAAGCCACTTCATGAGGCCTCAGCAGCTT
>CAWUFW010028482.1:0-21685 GCA_963921515.1 Calotriton arnoldi | reverse complement strand
AAGAGGGGTGAAACCCCGAAACCGGTCCTAGGATGCTTGTTTCCGGTCCAGGGAGGACCTGGCTTGGCAGTTCGGGCTGGACTGTTCCCATGAGGCACAGGGTCAAGACTGATTTGCATATGGCCAGGTCTAAACTGGGGTGGCATGGTGAGCAAAAGAATGATGGATTTAACCCAGATCTCTTGACTGGGGGTGAATGTTTTGATTTGTTCTGCATTCCGTCCATCAATTGTGTGTCTTTGCTTTCTCGCCCCAAGTGCGCCAGGCATGCCCAGACGTGGGTCCTGGGCTCACTGTGCCACTGGAATCAAGCTATCCTGGCTGAAGAGGGGTGAAACCCCGAAACCGGTCCTAGGATGCTTGTTTCCGGTCCAGGGAGGACCTGGCTTGGCAGTTCGGGCTGGACTGTTCCCATGAGGCACAGGGTCAAGACTGATTTGCATATGGCCAGGTCTAAACTGGGGTGGCATGGTGAGCAAAAGAATGATGGATTTAACCCAGATCTCTTGACTGGGGGTGAATGTTTTGATTTGTTCTGCATTCCGTCCATCAATTGTGTGTCTTTGCTTTCTCGCCCTAAGTGCGCCAGGTATGCCCAGACGTGGGTCCTGGGCTCACTGTGCCACTGGAATCAAGCTATCCTGGCTGAAGAGGGTGAAACCTCGAAACCGGTCCTAGGATGCTTGTTTCCGGTCCAGGGAGGACCTGGCTTGGCAGTTCGGGCTGGACTGTTCCCATGAGGCACAGGGTCAAGACTGATTTGCATATGGCCAGGTCTAAACTGGGGTGGCATGGTGAGCAAAAGAATGATGGATTTAACCCAGATCTCTTGACTGGGGGTGAATGTTTTGATTTGTTCTGCATTCCGTCCATCAATTGTGTGTCTTTTGCTTTCTCGCCCTAAGTGCGCCAGGTATGCCCAGACGTGGGTCCTGGGCTCACTGTGCCACTGGAATCAAGCTATCCTGGCTGAAGAGGGGTGAAACTCCGAAACCGGTCCTAGGATGCTTGTTTCCGGTCCAGGGAGGACCTGGCTTGGCAGTTCGGGCTGGACTGTTCCCATGAGGCACAGGGTCAAGACTGATTTGCATATGGCCAGGTCTAAACTGGGGTGGCATGGTGAGCAAAAGAATGATGGATTTAACCCAGATCTCTTGACTGGGGGTGAATGTTTTGATTTGTTCTGCATTCCGTCCATCAATTGTGTGTCTTTTGCTTTCTCGCCCTAAGTGCGCCAGGTATGCCCAGACGTGGGTCCTGGGCTCACTGTGCCACTGGAATCAAGCTATCCTGGCTGAAGAGGGGTGAAACCTCGAAACCGGTCCTAGGATGCTTGTTTCCGGTCCAGGGAGGACCTGGCTTGGCAGTTCGGGCTGGACTGTTCCCATGAGGCACAGGGTCAAGACTGATTTGCATATGGCCAGGTCTAAACTGGGGTGGCATGGTGAGCAAAAGAATGATGGATTTAACCCAGATCTCTTGACTGGGGGTGAATGTTTTGATTTGTTCTGCATTCCGTCCATCAATTGTGTGTCTTTTGCTTTCTCGCCCTAAGTGCGCCAGGTATGCCCAGACGTGGGTCCTGGGCTCACTGTGCCACTGGAATCAAGCTATCCTGGCTGAAGAGGGGTGAAACCCCGAAACCGGTCCTAGGATGCTTGTTTCCGGTCCAGGGAGGACCTGGCTTGGCAGTTCGGGCTGGACTGTTCCCATGAGGCACAGGGTCAAGACTGATTTGCATATGGCCAGGTCTAAACTGGGGTGGCATGGTGAGCAAAAGAATGATGGATTTAACCCAGATCTCTTGACTGGGGGTGAATGTTTTGATTTGTTCTGCATTCCGTCCATCAATTGTGTGTCTTTTGCTTTCTCGCCTCTAAGTGCGCCAGGTATGCCCAGACGTGGGTCCTGGGCTCACTGTGCCACTGGAATCAAGCTATCCTGGCTGAAGAGGGGTGAAACCCCGAAACCGGTCCTAGGATGCTTGTTTCCGGTCCAGGGAGGACCTGGCTTGGCAGTTCGGGCTGGACTGTTCCCATGAGGCACAGGGTCAAGACTGATTTGCATATGGCCAGGTCTAAACTGGGGTGGCATGGTGAGCAAAAGAATGATGGATTTAACCCAGATCTCTTTGACTGGGGGTGAATGTTTTGATTTGTTCTGCATTCCGTCCATCAATTGTGTGTCTTTTGCTTTCTCGCCCAAGTGCGCCAGGTATGCCCAGACGTGGGTCCTGGGCTCACTGTGCCACTGGAATCAAGCTATCCTGGCTGAAGAGGGGTGAAACCCCGAAACCGGTCCTAGGATGCTTGTTTCCTGGTCCAGGGAGGACCTGGCTTGGCAGTTCGGGCTGGACTGTTCCCATGAGGCACAGGGTCAAGACTGATTTGCATATGGCCAGGTCTAAACTGGGGTGGCATGGTGAGCAAAAGAATGATGGATTTAACCCAGATCTCTTGACTGGGGGTGAATGTTTTGATTTGTTCTGCATTCCGTCCATCAATTGTGTGTCTTTTGCTTCTCGCCCTAAGTGCGCCAGGTATGCCCAGACGTGGGTCCTGGGCTCACTGTGCCACTGGAATCAAGCTATCCTGGCTGAAGAGGGGTGAAACCCCGAAACCGGTCCTAGGATGCTTGTTTCCGGTCCAGGGAGGACCTGGCTTGGCAGTTCGGGCTGGACTGTTCCCATGAGGCACAGGGTCAAGACTGATTTGCATATGGCCAGGTCTAAACTGGGGTGGCATGGTGAGCAAAAGAATGATGGATTTAACCCAGATCTCTTGACTGGGGTGAATGTTTTGATTTGTTCTGCATTCCGTCCATCAATTGTGTGTCTTTTGCTTTTCGCCCTAAGTGCGCCAGGTATGCCCAGACGTGGGTCCTGGGCTCACTGTGCCACTGGAATCAAGCTATCCTGGCTGAAGAGGGGTGAAACCCCGAAACCGGTCCTAGGATGCTTGTTTCTCGGTCCAGGGAGGACCTGGCTTGGCAGTTCGGGCTGGACTGTTCCCATGAGGCACAGGGTCAAGACTGATTTGCATATGGCCAGGTCTAAACTGGGGTGGCATGGTGAGCAAAAGAATGATGGATTTAACCCAGATCTCTTGACTGGGGGTGAATGTTTTGATTTGTTCTGCATTCCGTCCATCAATTGTGTGTCTTTGCTTCTCGCCCTAAGTGCGCCAGGTATGCCCAGACGTGGGTCCTGGGCTCACTGTGCCACTGGAATCAAGCTATCCTGGCTGAAGAGGGGTGAAACCCCGAAACCGGTCCTAGGATGCTTGTTTCCGGTCCAGGGAGGACCTGGCTTGGCAGTTCGGGCTGGACTGTTCCCATGAGGCACAGGGTCAAGACTGATTTGCATATGGCCAGGTCTAAACTGGGGTGGCATGGTGAGCAAAAGAATGATGGATTTAACCCAGATCTCTTGACTGGGGGTGAATGTTTTGATTTGTTCTGCATTCCGTCCATCAATTGTGTGTCTTTGCTTTCTCGCCCTAAGTGCGCCAGGTATGCCCAGACGTGGGTCCTGGGCTCACTGTGCCACTGGAATCAAGCTATCCTGGCTGAAGAGGGGTGAAACCCCGAAACCGGTCCTAGGATGCTTGTTTCCGGTCCAGGGAGGACCTGGCTTGGCAGTTCGGGCTGGACTGTTCCCATGAGGCACAGGGTCAAGACTGATTTGGCATATGGCCAGGTCTAAACTGGGGTGGCATGGTGAGCAAAAGAATGATGGATTTAACCCAGATCTCTTTGACTGGGGGTGAATGTTTTGATTTGTTCTGCATTCCGTCCATCAATTGTGTGTCTTTTGCTTCTCGCCCTAAGTGCGCCAGGTATGCCCAGACGTGGGTCCTGGGCTCACTGTGCCACTGGAATCAAGCTATCCTGGCTGAAGAGGGTGAAACCCCGAAACCGGTCCTAGGATGCTTGTTTCCGGTCCAGGGAGGACCTGGCTTGGCAGTTCGGGCTGGACTGTTCCCATGAGGCACAGGGTCAAGACTGATTTGCATATGGCCAGGTCTAAACTGGGGTGGCATGGTGAGCAAAAGAATGATGGATTTAACCCAGATCTCTTGACTGGGGGTGAATGTTTTGATTTGTTCTGCATTCCGTCCATCAATTGTGTGTCTTTGCTTTCTCGCCCTAAGTGCGCCAGGTATGCCCAGACGTGGGTCCTGGGCTCACTGTGCCACTGGAATCAAGCTATCCTGGCTGAAGAGGGGTGAAACCCCGAAACCGGTCCTAGGATGCTTGTTTCCGGTCCAGGGAGGACCTGGCTTGGCAGTTCGGGCTGGACTGTTCCCATGAGGCACAGGGTCAAGACTGATTTGCATATGGCCAGGTCTAAACTGGGGTGGCATGGTGAGCAAAAGAATGATGGATTTAACCCAGATCTCTTTGACTGGGGGTGAATGTTTTGATTTGTTCTGCATTCCGTCCATCAATTGTGTGTCTTTTGCTTTCTCGCCCTAAGTGCGCCAGGTATGCCCAGACGTGGGTCCTGGGCTCACTGTGCCACTGGAATCAAGCTATCCTGGCTGAAGAGGGGTGAAACCCCGAAACCGGTCCTAGGATGCTTGTTTCCGGTCCAGGGAGGACCTGGCTTGGCAGTTCGGGCTGGACTGTTCCCATGAGGCACAGGGTCAAGACTGATTTGCATATGGCCAGGTCTAAACTGGGGTGGCATGGTGAGCAAAAGAATGATGGATTTAACCCAGATCTCTTGACTGGGGGTGAATGTTTTGATTTGTTCTGCATTCCGTCCATCAATTGTGTGTCTTTTGCTTTCTCGCCCTAAGTGCGCCAGGTATGCCCAGACGTGGGTCCTGGGCTCACTGTGCCACTGGAATCAAGCTATCCTGGCTGAAGAGGGGTGAAACCCCGAAACCGGTCCTAGGATGCTTGTTTCCGGTCCAGGGAGGACCTGGCTTGGCAGTTCGGGCTGGACTGTTCCCATGAGGCACAGGGTCAAGACTGATTTGCATATGGCCAGGTCTAAACTGGGGTGGCATGGTGAGCAAAAGAATGATGGATTTAACCCAGATCTCTTGACTGGGGGTGAATGTTTTGATTTGTTCTGCATTCCGTCCATCAATTGTGTGTCTTTTGCTTTCTCGCCCTAAGTGCGCCAGGTATGCCCAGACGTGGTCCTGGGCTCACTGTGCCACTGGAATCAAGCTATCCTGGCTGAAGAGGGGTGAAACCCCGAAACCGGTCCTAGGATGCTTGTTTCCGGTCCAGGGAGGACCTGGCTTGGCAGTTCGGGCTGGACTGTTCCCATGAGGCACAGGGTCAAGACTGATTTGCATATGGCCAGGTCTAAACTGGGGTGGCATGGTGAGCAAAAGAATGATGGATTTAACCCAGATCTCTTGACTGGGGGTGAATGTTTTGATTTGTTCTGCATTCCGTCCATCAATTGTGTGTCTTTTGCTTTCTCGCCCTAAGTGCGCCAGGTATGCCCAGACGTGGGTCCTGGGCTCACTGTGCCACTGGAATCAAGCTATCCTGGCTGAAGAGGGGTGAAACCCCGAAACCGGTCCTAGGATGCTTGTTTCCGGTCCAGGGAGGACCTGGCTTGGCAGTTCGGGCTGGACTGTTCCCATGAGGCACAGGGTCAAGACTGATTTGCATATGGCCAGGTCTAAACTGGGGTGGCATGGTGAGCAAAAGAATGATGGATTTAACCCAGATCTCTTGACTGGGGGTGAATGTTTTGATTTGTTCTGCATTCCGTCCATCAATTGTGTGTCTTTTGCTTTCTCGCCCTAAGTGCGCCAGGTATGCCCAGACGTGGGTCCTGGGCTCACTGTGCCACTGGAATCAAGCTATCCTGGCTGAAGAGGGGTGAAACCCCGAAACCGGTCCTAGGATGCTTGTTTCTCGGTCCAGGGAGGACCTGGCTTGGCAGTTCGGGCTGGACTGTTCCCATGAGGCACAGGGTCAAGACTGATTTGCATATGGCCAGGTCTAAACTGGGGTGGCATGGTGAGCAAAAGAATGATGGATTTAACCCAGATCTCTTGACTGGGGGTGAATGTTTTGATTTGTTCTGCATTCCGTCCATCAATTGTGTGTCTTTTGCTTTCTGCCCCTAAGTGCGCCAGGTATGCCCAGACGTGGTCCTGGGCTCACTGTGCCACTGGAATCAAGCTATCCTGGCTGAAGAGGGGTGAAACCCCGAAACCGGTCCTAGGATGCTTGTTTCCGGTCCAGGGAGGACCTGGCTTGGCAGTTCGGGCTGGACTGTTCCCATGAGGCACAGGGTCAAGACTGATTTGCATATGGCCAGGTCTAAACTGGGGTGGCATGGTGAGCAAAAGAATGATGGATTTAACCCAGATCTCTTGACTGGGGGTGAATGTTTTGATTTGTTCTGCATTCCGTCCATCAATTGTGTGTCTTTTGCTTTCTCGCCCTAAGTGCGCCAGGTATGCCCAGACGTGGGTCCTGGGCTCACTGTGCCACTGGAATCAAGCTATCCTGGCTGAAGAGGGGTGAAACCCCGAAACCGGTCCTAGGATGCTTGTTTCCGGTCCAGGGAGGACCTGGCTTGGCAGTTCGGGCTGGACTGTTCCCATGAGGCACAGGGTCAAGACTGATTTGCATATGGCCAGGTCTAAACTGGGGTGGCATGGTGAGCAAAAGAATGATGGATTTAACCCAGATCTCTTGACTGGGGGTGAATGTTTTGATTTGTTCTGCATTCCGTCCATCAATTGTGTGTCTTTTGCTTTCTCGCCCTAAGTGCGCCAGGTATGCCCAGACGTGGTCCTGGGCTCACTGTGCCACTGGAATCAAGCTATCCTGGCTGAAGAGGGGTGAAACCCCGAAACCGGTCCTAGGATGCTTGTTTCCGGTCCAGGGAGGACCTGGCTTGGCAGTTCGGGCTGGACTGTTCCCATGAGGCACAGGGTCAAGACTGATTTGCATATGGCCAGGTCTAAACTGGGGTGGCATGGTGAGCAAAAGAATGATGGATTTAACCCAGATCTCTTGACTGGGGGTGAATGTTTTGATTTGTTCTGCATTCCGTCCATCAATTGTGTGTCTTTGCTTTCTCGCCCTAAGTGCGCCAGGTATGCCCAGACGTGGGTCCTGGGCTCACTGTGCCACTGGAATCAAGCTATCCTGGCTGAAGAGGGTGAAACCCCGAAACCGGTCCTAGGATGCTTGTTTCCCGGTCCAGGGAGGACCTGGCTTGGCAGTTCGGGCTGGACTGTTCCCATGAGGCACAGGGTCAAGACTGATTTGCATATGGCCAGGTCTAAACTGGGGTGGCATGGTGAGCAAAAGAATGATGGATTTAACCCAGATCTCTTGACTGGGGGTGAATGTTTTGATTTGTTCTGCATTCCGTCCATCAATTGTGTGTCTTTTGCTTTCTCGCCCTAAGTGCGCCAGGTATGCCCAGACGTGGTCCTGGGCTCACTGTGCCACTGGAATCAAGCTATCCTGGCTGAAGAGGGGTGAAACCCCGAAACCGGTCCTAGGATGCTTGTTTCCGGTCCAGGAGGACCTGGCTTGGCAGTTCGGGCTGGACTGTTCCCATGAGGCACAGGGTCAAGACTGATTTGCATATGGCCAGGTCTAAACTGGGGTGGCATGGTGAGCAAAAGAATGATGGATTTAACCCAGATCTCTTGACTGGGGTGAATGTTTTGATTTGTTCTGCATTCCGGTCCATCAATTGTGTGTCTTTTGCTTTCTCGCCCCTAAGTGCGCCAGGTATGCCCAGACGTGGGTCCTGGGCTCACTGTGCCACTGGAATCAAGCTATCCTGGCTGAAGAGGGGTGAAACCCCGAAACCGGTCCTAGGATGCTTGTTTCCGGTCCAGGAGGACCTGGCTTGGCAGTTCGGGCTGGACTGTTCCCATGAGGCACAGGGTCAAGACTGATTTGCATATGGCCAGGTCTAAACTGGGGTGGCATGGTGAGCAAAAGAATGATGGATTTAACCCAGATCTCTTGACTGGGGGTGAATGTTTTGATTTGTTCTGCATTCCGTCCATCAATTGTGTGTCTTTTGCTTTCTCGCCCTAAGTGCGCCAGGTATGCCCAGACGTGGGTCCTGGGCTCACTGTGCCACTGGAATCAAGCTATCCTGGCTGAAGAGGGGTGAAACCCCGAAACCGGTCCTAGGATGCTTGTTTCCGGTCCAGGGAGGACCTGGCTTGGCAGTTCGGGCTGGACTGTTCCCATGAGGCACAGGGTCAAGACTGATTTGCATATGGCCAGGTCTAAACTGGGGTGGCATGGTGAGCAAAAAGAATGATGGATTTAACCCAGATCTCTTGACTGGGGGTGAATGTTTTGATTTGTTCTGCATTCCGTCCATCAATTGTGTGTCTTTGCTTTCTCGCCCTAAGTGCGCCAGGTATGCCCAGACGTGGGTCCTGGGCTCACTGTGCCACTGGAATCAAGCTATCCTGGCTGAAGAGGGGTGAAACCCCGAAACCGGTCCTAGGATGCTTGTTTCCGGTCCAGGGAGGACCTGGCTTGGCAGTTCGGGCTGGACTGTTCCCATGAGGCACAGGGTCAAGACTGATTTGCATATGGCCAGGTCTAAACTGGGGTGGCATGGTGAGCAAAAGAATGATGGATTTAACCCAGATCTCTTGACTGGGGGTGAATGTTTTGATTTGTTCTGCATTCCGTCCATCAATTGTGTGTCTTTTGCTTTCTCGCCCTAAGTGCGCCAGGTATGCCCAGACGTGGGTCCTGGGCTCACTGTGCCACTGGAATCAAGCTATCCTGGCTGAAGAGGGGTGAAACCCTCGAAACCGGTCCTAGGATGCTTGTTTCCGGTCCAGGGAGGACCTGGCTTGGCAGTTCGGGCTGGACTGTTCCCATGAGGCACAGGGTCAAGACTGATTTGCATATGGCCAGGTCTAAACTGGGGTGGCATGGTGAGCAAAAGAATGATGGATTTAACCCAGATCTCTTGACTGGGGGTGAATGTTTTGATTTGTTCTGCATTCCGTCCATCAATTGTGTGTCTTTTGCTTTCGCCCTAAGTGCGCCAGGTATGCCCAGACGTGGGTCCTGGGCTCACTGTGCCACTGGAATCAAGCTATCCTGGCTGAAGAGGGGTGAAACCCCGAAACCGGTCCTAGGATGCTTGTTTCCGGTCCAGGGAGGACCTGGCTTGGCAGTTCGGGCTGGACTGTTCCCATGAGGCACAGGGTCAAGACTGATTTGCATATGGCCAGGTCTAAACTGGGGTGGCATGGTGAGCAAAAGAATGATGGATTTAACCCAGATCTCTTGACTGGGGGTGAATGTTTTGATTTGTTCTGCATTCCGTCCATCAATTGTGTGTCTTTTGCTTTCTCGCCCTAAGTGCGCCAGGTATGCCCAGACGTGGGTCCTGGGCTCACTGTGCCACTGGAATCAAGCTATCCTGGCTGAAGAGGGGTGAAACCCCGAAACCGGTCCTAGGATGCTTGTTTCCGGTCCAGGGAGGACCTGGCTTGGCAGTTCGGGCTGGACTGTTCCTATGAGGCACAGGGTCAAGACTGATTTGCATATGGCCAGGTCTAAACTGGGGTGGCATGGTGAGCAAAAGAATGATGGATTTAACCCAGATCTCTTGACTGGGGGTGAATGTTTTGATTTGTTCTGCATTCCGTCCATCAATTGTGTGTCTTTTGCTTTCGCCCTAAGTGCGCCAGGTATGCCCAGACGTGGGTCCTGGGCTCACTGTGCCACTGGAATCAAGCTATCCTGGCTGAAGAGGGGTGAAACCCCGAAACCGGTCCTAGGATGCTTGTTTCCGGTCCAGGGAGGACCTGGCTTGGCAGTTCGGGCTGGACTGTTCCCATGAGGCACAGGGTCAAGACTGATTTGCATATGGCCAGGTCTAAACTGGGGTGGCATGGTGAGCAAAAGAATGATGGATTTAACCCAGATCTCTTGACTGGGGGTGAATGTTTTGATTTGTTCTGCATTCCGTCCATCAATTGTGTGTCTTTTGCTTTTCGCCCTAAGTGCGCCAGGTATGCCCAGACGTGGGTCCCGGGCTCACTGTGCCACTGGATTCAAGCTAACCTGGCTGATGAGGGTGAAACCCCGAGACCCGGTCATAGGATGCTTGTTTCCGGTCCAGGTGTGTAGGAGAGTAGGGTCTGCCTCTTATGTTGCCCCCACTTTTTTCTGATGCTTACACTGGTTTCTGGCTATAGTCTGGCTGGGTCCCTGCTAATCAGGGCCCCAGCCTCTCTGTTCTCTGTAAACGACTTGGAGTGCACTCTAGGTGCACTAGTGATTGGATGCTGTGGTACCTTATGAGTCCCTAGTATATGGTACCTTGGGTACTAAGGGCATAGGTACTTCACAGGCCTACCAGGGGCTGCAGCATGTATTATGCCACCCCTGGGAAGCAGACTAAATCTGACACCACAGGCCTGCTACTGCAGCCTGGGTGAGGTGGTGCCTAGCACTCCTCACTAGAGATATAGGTTCCCTATATCTCTCCTACACACACATATAAACCTATCAATCACCCCTAAGGCAGGCCCTATCAATCCTGAGGGCAGGGTGCTTGGCTTCTATGTGAGGGGGTGCCTCTGCCTGAGCAGGGCCCCTCTGCAGCTCTCAGAGTCCATTCTCTGGTGCTGTTTGTGGATGCTTGATTAAACCATATACTCTTAAGTGCATTATATCCTCGCTGGTAAAATGCTAACTTTGGAATGGCTGCATCAAAACATGTCGTGTTTGATGTCAAGCTATCTTGGAATACTACCCCCCACCAGTCCTGGCGGGCGGGGGTAGCATTCCACCCTTCTAGAGGGATAGACATGTACCTACTGTGGAAATGCGGTAGAATCCTGCAGTGCCCTACATCACAAAATGGATAAAGAAAGTCAAGTAACACTTTACGTGACAAACTGCATGGACTACAGTGTGGATTCAACAAGTTTAAATCCAATGTAGACTGAGATCATCAGAATGTATACTAATGCTTTAAAACAAAATATTTAAACAGAAACACAAATAAGTTTCAAATTGATTGTATTCAATAATTTTTCTTATTGAAAATGTCAAATGATAATTATATCATGTGAAGCATCAAGACATGTTAACACTACATGATCAAGTGTAACTTTTTAAATTAATACATGGTTGTTCAACCTCAGTGCATTTCAAATTTGTACAGTGTCGATTATACACAAACAGTCAAAAATAGCCCGATGCATTTCGGGACGAAGTCCCTCTTCGGGGCCACTGTAATGCAAAAAGAGTACATATACAAGTAAATATTAACTGCATGATTCGCAATTTTATGGAAAAAACGACAACACTAAGAAAATTACACTGCATCGCTACCAAGGGTGAGACACCCTGTTGCCTAATTAAGTACATATCGTGGTGGTCATACTGGAAGGTAGGGAAAAATGAAAGAAAGAAATGAGAGGAGGAAGAATTGCCGACACCAGTGAATATTACTGCTGAGTCATCCTAGTAATAGCCCCTAACGAGGAAATTGACGACTTGCCAAAAGCTGCCGCCTGGTGCTACATGTTAACGGTTGCGTACAAAAGGAAGTGCAGAAAAACGAAGAAAAGAAAGGAAGTAAGTGCTAGTGAAAAAAATCTGGCAGATACCGTAACGCACCTACCGGTCCAAGTAACCGAGGTGTGAACATATAATGAAATGACACGGGTGGGCTGATAATCATTTGTTATATTGTGATTAATGTTATGCTAGGCTATGTTATATCAGGACATCTATTACACATTTCCATTTTAAGATAGAGTGCACCACTTGCCATATGTTGTTATATGCCGTTTCTTGTTATCTCTCTAATGGATCTTTTTGCATTATTGGGGTTATTGGTTTCGTTGCTGGAAGTCTTCCAATTTAGCTATGTGTAGTCTCTTAAGCAACCGTTTTATTTAACTGTTTTACTTAATCGTTTGATGTCATATGAATCATCCTTTTGTCATTCTTGCATGTTTTCTTTCTATACCATCTGCATCTGTTCACTATTTTTTCGTTTATTTATCATCATGCGCGTATTTTCCGTGTTTGTTTTCACGCATGCTCATTGGGGCTCAGCACACTGGTTATGTGTTTAATTCATCTGCGTTTTTTATTATTTTTGTGGTATTATTTCATATGTATTCATGATCAGGTTTATTTTTAGCACTCACTGGTGTTTTTGTCCGTTTTCAGGGTTTTGAGGCATTGCCCAGAGCATAGGCTTAGGTTAAATTCATTCCAGAGCGCACCTTTCAAAGATGGCGGTTCTGCGTGTATAGTTTTCCTTTTTAGTTTCTCGCGTGCGCAGTCAGGTGATATCTGTAATTTTCGCGGGTTTCATGGTAGTTTAAATACTGGATCAGCGTTTCTTAGCTGTTACGGTGCAGTCACGATCGTCTATTCGAGGCGCTGTTTCTCTCGTTTCGGTGAGTTATAGTTTTTAGACTCTGGAGTGCGTAGGTTCCTGGAGAGCGCATTGAGGCTCTTTGCAAGTTCGTTGTATTTACTATTTCTCTGCATTTTGTTGCAGATGGTTACGTTGGTTTACCCGCACTTTCAGGTATCTTTTTAGATTTCTTGAGATGTCACGGTTTGAGGCAAGTTCTTTCCACTATTTTGCATTCATGTTTCTCATTTATTTTTTATCTTTGTTATTTTCAGGTTGTTGACTTGTAGCATATTTCTATCAGCTATCAGCCCACCCGTGTCATTTCATTATATGTTCACACTCGGTTACTTGACCGGTAGGTGCGTTTACGGTATCTGCCAGATTTTTCCACTAGCACTTACTTCCTTTCTTTTCTTCGTTTTCTGCACTTCCTTTTTGTACGCAATCCGTTAACATGTAGCACCAGGCGGCAGCTTTTGGCTAGTGCGTCAATTTCCTCGTTGGGGGCTATTACTAGGATGACTCAGCAGTAATATTCACTGGTGTCGGCAATTCTTCCTCCTCTCATTTCTTTCTTTTCATTTTTTCCTACCTTCCAGTATGACCACCACGATATGTACTTAATTAGGCAACAGGGTGTCTCACCTTGGTAGCGATGCGGTAATTTTCTTGGCAAGTTGTCGTTTTCCATAAAATTGCGAATCATGCAGTTAATATTTACTTGTATATGTACTCTTTTTGCATTACAGTGGCCCTCGAAGAAGGGACTTCGTCCCGAAATGCATAGGGCTATTTTTGACTGTTTGTGTATAATCGACACTGTACAAATTTGAAATGCACTGAGGTTGAACAACCATGTATTAATTTAAAAAGTTACACTTGATCATGTAGTGTTAACATGTCTTGATGCTTCACATGATATAATTATCATTTGACATTTTCAATAAGAAAAATTATTGAATACAATCAATTTGAAACTTGTTCGTGTTTCTGTTTAAATATTTTGTTTTAAAGCATTAGTATACATTCTGATGATCTAGTCTACATTGATTTAAACTTGTTGAATCCACACTGTAGTGCACGCAGTTTGTCACGTAAAGTGTTACTTGACTTTCTTTATTCTCACACATGTGGGACAGGCAGCCCACAAATACTGCGTAGCACACAAAAACTAGTCTGTTAGGTCAGACAAACTCAAACAAAAGTGTTTTGTGTTAAATAGTAATATATAGGAGTGCCGCAGAACTATATCATCACAAAATGGATGCCACCAGTCACAGACACTGGGCTGCCCTCCTGCTGATGACCAACACTCGCAGTGGAGGAAGCCCAACAATAGATATCCTGTCCCAAGGGGTGTGACCACCTCCCAGACAGGGTTTAGTGTATTGGGGCTGGGTGGGTGCACTCTTAGAGTGCTTTGAAGTCCTGCACTGGGGGAGCAGAAGGCTCCTCTGTGCATACCCCAGTTCAAACCGGCTCAGGGGCTACCTGCCCCTGCTCTGGCACGAAACTGGACAAAGGGAAGTAGGTGTAACCACCCACTCCCCTGACCCTCCCATAGGTAGGGTCATAGAGCTAGTCCCTCCCTTTCTTTTAGTATAAGAGGGGGAACCTGTGCATTGCAAACTAGATATCCCTGGACGACGCTCTGAAGAAGAATCCCGGACCTTCGACGTTCCACTACCTTTGGAAGACTGAAGAATCTCCCTTGGAGTCAAGGAGTGACTCCCTGCTTGGCAGGCACCAAAACTACAAACGACGGTCGCAAACTATGCCGCTCCCGCCGGAGTCCGAAGTCCCTGCAGCCCAAGAAGTGGATTTCCTGACTTCTCAAAGGCCATCGTGAGTCCCCAGCGAAGCTGAGGCCAGTGGACCCCAAGAGTGATGAGGAACCGTGACCCCTGGGTACCGTGCACTATTGTCGAGTGCAACTCCTTCACAACGGTCTACGAAATTGTGCTTTGGACCACATGTGGTCCTAGCCTCCAGCAGGAATCCCTCCGAAGATCAGAGGCCTACCGTGGGCCCCTGTTGAACGAATCCTCCCGAGGCGTCTTTGCGATCCCTTGCCAGCCGGCTTGTGGGTCCCCTGAAGGATTTCCTACAGAACCAAAGGGCTCCCCTGGTTCATCCAGGCCTGCCCTGACTTACCTTCGGTGGGTGAGTCCCTCAGACCTTGCTGGTCTGCGCCATTGACTTTTTACACTTTCCCTGAGACTTGCTGTTACCAAGGCTTGTTGGCTCCAATCGAGTCGCCGACACTGCAGTAAGCTGCAGACATCGTGGGACACGCCGAATCCAGCTCCTGGTCATCGTCGATGCCTCCTGGACCTCGTGGCTGAAGAGTCAAGGCACCCGTGAACGACCTGAATCTTGCGACGACGGTGGGCATCCATCTTCCTTGCCCCGAGTCACTGCCAAGTGACTTTGAACACTGTCCCCTCTGCTTTCAGGTCTTCCACCTTCTGAATCCAGGCTTGGATTCCTCCGGACACTTCTCCTGTCGCCGCAAGCAGCAAGTCTTCACTGGCTCCCATTGAAAACGACGCCGCGACCCGACACCAAAGAACACCTATGCACCCGGCTCCCTGGGTGAGGTAACTTCAGCACTACGGTGCTCCTGTGGGTGTGGGCCCTAGAACTACTTACCCTGTAAGTGACTTGCTTGTAGCTACCCTAGAAGTGCCCTAAAACTCTTACTTTCCAAGTGCGACTATCGCGCTGACTCGTACATGGTTCGCGTCTGTGTTAGACACACCGCGTCCAACTCCCTTGCAACTCTATCTGTAACCGCGTCCTTCGACTGCGTACAAGGACCGATCGGTGTGTTCGCCTCGAACACGCAAGGGACCTTTAACATTGAAATCTCAATCGCGTCTGTTCGCATAGACTCGTACAGGACTCGCACCGGTGCCAGGACACCGCGTCCGTCCCCTGTGGGTCTCCTACAACTACCTGGGGTGGTTCTTGGGGGTCCCTCGATTCTAGATGCCCTAGACCTAGGTCTAGCCAAACTAAGATTGTGATATTCGATTGTGCTAAACTTATTTTGATAACATTTGATTTGTACATATGTTCCTGACTTCTAATCTCATAAAGAGATTAGTAGAGAGTGTTTATTAATAAATACATATATATTTGATATATATACCTGTGTGGTGTCTTTTCATTTGGTGATTCAAGAGATTGTGTGGTAAAATCAAGCTGCTTTACATTCCTTCAAGACTTAGCCTGAAGGCTGCTCCACAGCTACCACTAGGATAGCTTTCTATAAAGGTTGTCTTAAACCTATCTACCATAAGAGTCGAATTGTTCTGGTGCAAGGTGTCCACTTTAATTAGTGAACAGCATATGTGAGAAGTTGGCCTGGCATATGCTGTCCACTAATTATAGTGGGCACCTTGCACCAGTCCAAACAACCCCTTATTGGAGATAGGTTAAAGACAACCTTTATTGAAAGCTATCCTAGTGGTAGCTATGGAGAGCAGCCTTCAGGCTAAGTCTTGAAGGAATGTAAAGCAGCTTGTTTTACCAGTCTATAATCTCTTGAGTGACCAAATGAAAGAGGACCACACCAGGTATATATTCAAAATATATGTATTTATTACTAAACACACCCCTCTAGTCTCTTTATGAGGCTAGAGTTCGAAGTACATACGTTACGAGTTAGTTATCTACAGTAATAGCACAAATACACGTTTGAGCCCCAGGGGCGTACCAAACCATATACCAATAAAGTGGTATAAGAACCACGACTGAGCTAGACACAAGGCCTAGAGCCTGTAGAAGTGCTTGGACCACAAGGAACCACCCAAGGCAGTGACACAGGGGACCCACGGGGGACGCGTGCAGTGTATGAACACAACCGCGAACCACCGTTAACTTCTATGGGGAAAGTCGCGATTAGAATTTAAAAGAAAAGGGACACTTAGAGGAGGACTTGGAGCAAACCCTTTGAGAACTAGGCTGTTCTAGTGTCTATACCCACTGGGAGCACCGGAGTACTCGAGTTACCTCACCCAGGGAAGCCGGGTGCATAGGTGTCTTTCGAGGTCGGGTTTACGTCGTCAGCTTTCTATGGCGATCTGCTGCAAAGTGCTGCTGGCGACCAAGTCGAAAGTGTTCGGGTGGATCCAAAGGTGGATCGAAGATCTGAAGAACCTGAAAGCAGAGGGGACAGAGTCTGGGTCACTAGCCAGTGACCAGGAAGGCGATGAGCAGATGCCCACCGATGTCGAGTGCTTCAGGTAGGTTGACGGTCGTCTTGACTCTTCAGCCACGAGGTCCAGGAGGCGTCGGCGACAACCAGGAGCTGGATTCGAGCTGTGCCCACAACGTCTGTCGAGTGCAGAGGTGTCGGCGACCGGATTGGACCCAACAAGCCTTGGCAACGGCAAGTCTCGGTGGAAAGCGAAGAAGGACGATGTTGCAGACCAGCAAGGTCTGGGGGACTCACCCAGCGAGGATAAGTCAGGGCACACCTGGAGCAACCAGGAGCCCAAGCAGAAAAAGATTGGCCTTCGGGAGGGCCTACTAGCCAACGGACTAGCGACCGCAAAGGAGCCTCGAGACGGTGCACGTGGAGCTGGCTCACAGGACACTCGTGGAGTGGAGGCCAGTGATCTTCGGTGCAGTTGGTGCTGGAGGCTGGGGCTACTCGGAGCCCAAAGCACGACTTCGTGGGAGACCCAGAAGAGGATGCACTTGCAAATGCGTTCGGTGTCCAGGGGTCACGGTTCCACGTTACCCACGACAGCTACGGGCCTCAGCTTTGCTGGGGACTCAGGGCAGCCTCAGGGGAAGTCTGGAAATCCACCTCTGGTGATGCAAAGACTTCGGCGTCCGGCGGGAGCTTCAGCGATGCAGACCGGACAATTGCTTCTTTGGTGCCTGCCAAGCAGAGGAGTCACTCCTTGACCCCAAGGGAGATTCTTCAGTCCTCTAATCTTGAAGTAGAGCGTCGAAGGTCCAGGATTCTGTATCAGAGTTTCGTCCAGGTAAATCTAAAGTCCTAAGGACTGGGTTCCCTTACTTATACTAAGGTAGGGGGTTGGACATACTCTGTGACCCCACCTATGGGAGGGTCAGGGCAGAGGGGTGGTTACACCCTTTCCCTTTGTCCAGTTTCGCGCCAGAGCAGGGGCTGGAAGCCCCTGAGCCGGTTTGAACTGGGGTATGCACAGGGACACCAAGTGTGCCCCCAGTGCAGGACTTCAAAGCACCAGAGAGTGCTCCCGCCCAGCCCCAATACACACTATCCTGTCTGGGGAGGTGGTCACACCTCCCTGGGACAGGAAACCTGTGTCCAGGCCTCCCCTGCCGGAGTTTCGGTCAGCAGCAGGAGGCCAGACTCGTGTCTGTGGCAGCGGCATCCATTTTGTGATGCCAGGGCTTGGAAAGTCAGTACCGGGCATACCGGTGTGTACATGTCTTTCCCTCTAGAAGGGTGGAATGCTACCCCCGCCGCCAGAACTGGCGGGGGGTAGTATTCCAAGATGTTTGACACCAAACACGACATGTTTCCGTGCAGCCATCCCAAAGTTAGCATTTAACGCGAGGTTATAATGCGCTTAAGAGTATATGGTCAGGCTGCACTACAAACAGCATCAGAGAAGGGTCTCCGAACGCTGCAGAGGGGCCCTGCTCATGCAGGGGCACCCTCTCACATAGGAACCACGCACTCTGCCTTCAGGATTGATAAGGCCTGCCATAGGAGTGACTTATAGGTTTATATGTGTGTATGTATATAGTGATATAGGTAGCCTATATCACAGTAAGGGGTGCATGCACCACCTTGCCCAGGCTGCAGTAGCAGACCTGTGGTGTCAGTTTGGATGGCCTTCCAGGGGTGGCACAATACATGCTGCAGCCCCTGGTAGGTCCTCTGAGGTACCTATGCCCTGGGTACATAGTATACCATATACTAGGGACTTATAAGGGCACTCCAGATTCCAATCAGAGATGTGCCTAAGGCACATGGAAACCATTTTAGAGAGGAAGCAGCTAGGCTGGGGTTCTGATTAGCAGGGCCCCAGCCAGACTAAGAGTCGAAAAACAGTGAAGCATCAGCAAAAAGTGGGGGTACCCATGTGAAGCAGATCCTACTCTCCTACAAACAGCATATACCAGGCCAACTTCTCACTAGGCCTGGGTGAAGTACTACGCTACGCTCGCGTAGTTCTGCGAGTTTGCGCTACTTAGCACTACGCAAATTGCACGTAGCACAGTGCAAACACGGCGTAGCGTAGCGGTCATTTTGCTTGCTCGCGGTCCTCAGCGTCAAGTTGGCGACCGCGATCAAGCAAAATGACATCCCGTGCGAGACTTTTTCCTCGTTCGCGATCAGCAACATCAAGTTGCCGATCGCGACGCGGAAAATAAACCTTCGGCGAGATTCTCAACGCGGGAGGTCAGGGTTCTTATTGCGAGTGGTCGCGTATGCTCGCGACCGCTCGCAATGAAAACTACCAGTCCGCGTTGAGAAAGCTGCCGCTCGAGTAGAAATCTACCGAGCGGCAGAAAACGCATCGCTTGCACTGTGCAAGAGCCGTTTGCAATGATTGCACAGTGCGGACAAGCATCCGGCACTGTGCAATCAGTGCGAACAGCTTGTTGCACAGTGCACTACGCCAGTTCGCGCAGCTATCGCGTAGCTCGCGTGTGCGAAGTGCACTTCGCGTAGCGCTACTATGCGGACTACGCCCAGCCTTACTTCTCACATTGGTGGGCAGCGTGTGGGATTCCAGCTTGCTATTGTTTTACCAGAAAATCTCTATTTGAATTACTAACTGAAAACCACTATAGGTACTCAAGGTACATATAAAGTCAAGCTTAGTATCAATAAGTTCCTACTGAACTTAGAGCTGTGTGCCAAGGGATAGCACACCCTTTCTACAGCTCAAGCTAGTATCAGTAGGCCACAAACTAGTGTAGGTAGTACAACACTGCACAACACTAGAATGTCCTTAAAGGGTGGAACCAGTGGATCCACTCAGCCTCAGTATAAGGACATGGCTTTCCTGACTTGAGAGCCATGTGTGTTGAAAGACACCTGAAGCTAGGACGAGTCCCTCCACACTACACCTGATAGATCTGCCGACAGCAGATGATCTTACATTAGCTCTAGGAGCCAATGGGTCTGAATCAGGGGGTGGCTCAATTACAGTGTCTGGGTCAGATGGATGAAAATCAGAATGACCAAGACTCTGTGATTGAAGGGCCAGGCTCCAAGGGGCCTGAAAAGGACAGAGGAATTCTCCCTAAAAGAACTGACAGAGTGGATGAGAGACGTAGGTCCCCTTCCAGGGAATCTACGGCCACTCTTATCGCTCTGGCAGAGAGAATTTGTCCAGCAGAGGAACTCATAACTTTCCACATAAGAGAGGCTCCTCTGACAGAATGTGCGAAGCTGCTGCAGTATGAGGAGAGCAAGAGTTGCCCTCCAGGGCCAAGCAGTTGGCGCTGACATGAAAAAGCCCTGGAGAGTCCAGAGAGCTTCTAGAAGGGGGGTTAGAGCCCTTGGTGGCAGCATAACAGTGTCCCTAGGAGGCAGAGAATATATTCCAGACCATAGGAACCTGGGCAGGGTTCGTTCCTCCCTACCAGAGTGGGGATGATATCCTGCAAGTGGATAACTGCACTATGGAGAGGGCCTGTAGAGTACAGCAGGTCCCCCAAAAGCAGTGGGCAGCAATCTTGTGGCTCTCCTTCCACACTCAGCCACAAGGTAGAGACAAGCTCCTCCACTGTTAGAAGAGGATGCTGGTCGGTGCTGAAGTCCTGACAGAGAGTGCACTGATAGATGGGTTTGGCTTAACCCACTGGGCAGTACAGGTTGAAGTTCAGAGACACCCAGGAAGGCACAGACTCCAGGACTGGACTGACTTTTTGGAAGTTGTTGCAGCCAAGGCTCTGGAGGGTTGGCTGGTTGGCAGTAGGGTTACTGAGTATCTGAGGGATTGTATAATCTAATGATGAGAGAACTAGATCCTTAATAATTGCAGAACCAGTTGTTGCATCAATACCTGGTGGACTCCAGATCTGACCTCTCCCCAAGAATTGGGAAAGAAGGCAGACAAATGGGTCAGAACCCAGGGTAAGGCAGAGACCCCAGAACCAAGGGGTGACACCAGAAGCAAGATCCTAAGGCTACTGAGAAAGGTGGGGATAAGTCAAAAGACCCAGAAGTCTTCACAAGGGCCCCAAAAATCTGCATCTGAGTGGGGAGTCACAATCCAACAAGGAGCAAAGGCCAAAAAAAGAAGCCCTGGTTGCAAATTCTGCCACAGAAAGGGCACTGGACTTCTGATTGTAACAAGTCCAAAGAACCAAACCACCACCACTCCTGCCCCTAAGGCAGCACTGTTTCCCACCTAAGCTCAGCTACTGGTGGAGGTGGTACTCAGAATAAGGGTGTAGTAGGGTTGACCCTGGGTTCTGAAGTGGACTCTGACCTCGTCAGAGTGCCACTACTGGGCAATGCTTGATTTGTGATGGAGACAGCCAGATATGTCCTTCCTAGAATGGCCCCAGTAATCTGGGCCAAATACAAACAGCAGCCTGTAATAAATGGCAAACAGGCTTTGGCATTTAGGGACACAGGTGCTAGATGTCACCGCTGGTGGCAGAAGGATCTTGTGGACCCTGGACAGATCATCCTGGGCGAAATGTGCCAGGTGACCAGTGCAAGCAATGTCAGGACCAGCCATAGTCTGGCAGTTGTGAATTTCTCCTGAGGGAGGGGTAACTGGCCTCAAGAAGGTTCCTGTAGTCAGTGCAGACCTCCCTGCTCGAATGTCTATTGGGCAATGATCTAGAGACTTCAGCAGCCTGGTCCTGAGCAGAGTAGAGTTAGCATGGACTCATGCTGAGATGTTGGGCATCCCCTGCAGAGGAGGTATTTGCTGTGACCAGGTCACAAGCAAGAATGCATGACACTAGACCAGCTCTGGATCACCCGGAACTAATGGATTAGATGGTCACTCCCAAGAGGAGGAGCAGAAGGGTACAAGGCAGTGCCCTGCTGTCTCAGATCACAGATTCACCCCCAGAGGGAGGTGAAGCAGATCCCTGAAGAAGGAACTGCCCCAGGGGACTTGAGCCTGATCAAGGTTGAGAACTACAGGGGCAGGGCCCTTCTAGGGAAGATCTGAGTAAGGAGCAGCAGTGCTGCCCTACTCTTGAACCCCCTCAGACAGCAGGCTGCCGCAAGCAGGCTGCAGCAAGTGCTAGTGGGTCCCATAAAGTTTATTGGGATGAGGGACTCCTATGTTCTGAGAGTAGACATCCAGCCCCTGGAGCCACCAG
>CAWUFW010028481.1:0-21693 GCA_963921515.1 Calotriton arnoldi | reverse complement strand
ACCCATCCAGTACCCATGCACATATAAAATCATCCAATACCAAAGGGGATGATGGACGGAGCGCTTGAGCTAATCAAACGCTCACCCCCAGTCAACTGATCTGGGTTTAATCCATCATCATTCTTTAGCTCACTCCACCACCCCAGTACAGACATGGCCATATGCAAATCAGTCTGACCCTGTGCCTCATGGGAACAGTCCATCCCGAACTGCCAAGACATGTCTTCCCTGGACCGGAAACAAGCATCCTGGGACCGGTTTCTGGCTATTCAGCCGTCATCAGCCAGGCTAGCTTGAATCCAGTGGCAAAGTGAGCAAGGGACCCACATCTGGGCATACCCTGCCAACTTAGGGCGAACAAAGCGATACCAAAGGGGATGATGGATGGAGCGCTTGAGCTAATCAAACACTCACCCCCAGTCAACTGATCTGGGTTTAATCCATCATCATTCTTTAGCTCACTCCACCACCCCAGTACAGACATGGCCATATGCAAATCAGTCTGACCCTGTGCCTCATGGGAACAGTCCATCCTGAACTGCCAAGACATGTCTTCCCTGGACCGGAAACAAGCATCCTGGGACCGGTTTCTGGCTATTCAGCCGTCATCAGCCAAGCTAGCTTGAATCCAGTGGCAAAGTGAGCAAGGGACCCACGTCTGGGCATACCCTGCCAACTTAGGGTGAACCAAGCGATACCAAAGGGGATGATGGACGGGCACAGGGTCAAGACTGATTTGCATATGGCTGGGTTCAAACTGGAATGGCATGGTGAGCAAAAAAACGATGGATTTAGGCCCAGATCTCTGTACTGGGGTGAATGTATGACATTGTTCTGCATTCTGTCCATCAATTGTTGTTTTTGCATTTGTCACCCCGAGTGGGACGGGTATGCCCAGACGTGGGTCCCGTGCTCTCCATGCCACTGGAATCAAGCTATCTTGGCTGAAGAGGGGTGAAACCCGAAACCGGTCCTAGGATACTTGTTTCCAGTCCAGGGAGGACCTGGCCTGGCAGTTCGGGCTGGACTGTTCCCATTGGGCACAGGGTCAAGACTGATTTGCATATGGCTGGGTTCAAACTGTAATGGCATGGTGAGCAAAAAAACGATGGATTTAGGCCCAGATCTCTGTACTGGGGTGAATGTATGACATTGTTCTGCATTCTGTCCATCAATTGTTGTTTTTGCATTTGTCACCCCGAGTGGGACGGGTATGCCCAGACGTGGGTCCCATGCTCTCCATGCCACTGGAATCAAGCTATCCTGGCTGAAGAGGGGTGAAATCCCGAAACCAGTCCTAGAATGCTTGTTTCCAGTCCAGGGAGGACCTGGCCTGGCAGTTCGGGCTGGACTGTTCCCATTGGGCACAGGGTCAAGACTGATTTGCATATGGCTGGGTTCAAACTGGAATGGCATGGTGAGCAAAAAAACGATGGATTTAGGCCCAGATTTCTGTACTGGGGTGAATGTATGACATTGTTCTGCATTCTGTCCATCAATTGTTGTTTTTGCATTTGTCACCCCGAGTGGGACGGGTATGCCCAGACGTGGGTCCCGTGCTCTCCATGCCACTGGAGTCAAGCTATCCTGGCTGAAGAGGGGTGAAACCCCGAAACCGGTCCTAGGATGCTTGTTTCCAGTCCAGGGAGGACCTGGCCTGGCAGTTCGTGCTGGGCTGTTCCCATTGGGCACAGGGTCAAGACTGATTTGCATATGGCTGGGTTCAAACTGGAATGGCATGGTGAGCAAAAAAACGATGGATTTAGGCCCAGATCTCTGTACTGGGGTGAATGTATGACATTGTTCTGCATTCTGTCCATCAATTGTTGTTTTTGCATATAAAATCATCCAGGCACAACCTATGCACTTATGCAATCACACAGGCACTACTGATGCACTCCTTGATGCACCTAGACATTACTCACGCACTCTTATAATAACCTAGGCATTACCCATGTACACATGCAATCACTCAGGTAGTACACATGAACTTCTGCAATCTCCCAGGCACTACACATGCACTCATGCAATCACACATGCACTACCCATACACTTCTCTATATATTCCACTTGCCACAATTCATACAACACTTTCAAATTTATCTATTTTTAACCAAATAGGCAGTTCTGAAAAGAACCATTTTTTTCTTCTTTTTCTGTTTTATATATTTTTTGTGTTTTTGTAACACTTTTTGAATTTTTTGGGTGTTTTTTTTTTTTTAAATGAAAAATAAACAGATCCAACCGTGAAAATGTTAAAAAAATTATGCAATTAGGAAGTCATTGCATAAAAAAAAAAAACAGTGGTGGTTTCTAATGGCAACCAGGATGGCATCCAGTGATTGCTCACCAAAACATAAGTTCTTTTTACATTTCACACAACGCTGCTCCACTCTGGCAAAGTCAGGGATGATGTTTGATGTACCAGTTGTTGTAGAAGCAGATGAGGTGCTTGGTCCAGCAGCGTAGTGGTCAGTTGCCTGCTTCTGGTGCTCCCGTCGAAGCTGTTCTCTTGCGAGACGCCAAGGGTGAATTGTTTGCAAATGCTTTAGCATGGATGACGTCCCGCAAGAAAACTTATTTTCTGAACCTCGTGAGAGGTCCTTCTCACAAATGGTGCAGATCACTTTACGGGCATTTACCTTTTTCTCCCCAGGTGGTATGGAGAAAAATGCCCAAACTATACTTTCGTACCTAGTCTTGATGAGTTCCTCCAAGTCTTCTTCCTCTTCAGGTGGAAGCTGCTGAGGTGCATTGGCAGCTGCCATTTTTAGATGAATAAAAAAAACACCAAAAAAAGGCAAAGAAGAGGAGCAGAAGACAACATGTGTGTCTCCTGAGATGCACTTGAAAGAATGAAAAAAATAGGTGGGGTCCTTCAAGTTCTAGAATCAAAAGGTTGTTAACAAATAAAATTTGAGATGTCATCAGTGATGTCACTAGTGATGTAATATGTGACGTCATCAGCAGTGCATTGTGGGAGTGCGAGTTATAGTTAGTTCAACTAACTATAACGGCCGAATTTCTCTGGTTTTGTACGAATGAAATGTCCAACTAACTATAACGCCCCTGAAACCTATGGTTTTTTCAGTGAATTTCAAAGGTGTTTTTAAATGCTAATGTCCAACTATAATGTCCCTGAAACCTATGTTTTTTTCAGTGAATATCTATATATATATTGTTTTGTTCTGCAAAAACAGGACAAACGTGGGCACTCCAGACCAGGTATACAATTGTTAATTCTTGATTGCTGCACATCCACCTCTGACGTTTCGTCTGATCCCAGCCTTTCTCAAATTGTAAAAACCCACAAACCAGTGAGAGTTTTAAACATCATTATCATGGATGCAAAAACATACTTTCAAAGGCACTTTTTATCTCTTTTTTTCTTTCTCTTCACCTTTCTCTTTTTTCATTTTCTATAGAAGAGAACTAAATAAAATGTAAAATCATTAACATTATATGAAGTAAAATTTCATGTTACAATACATTTTTGAACATTTTTCTTTTTTTCTAATTTTTTAAACGTTTTAAAAACTTTATTCACTGTTCATGGTATTGAATTCCTGGGCAGATGGAGCTAACCTCTGAAGTACTGGGCTAGTACTCAAATCACAACATCTTCAACATCATTCATCATAAATTCTCTCCACATGGTTATATTCTCATTTCTCATATTAACATATCGTACCTGGTGGAGAAACAGTTCATCTTCCACAAATATTACTCATTACTCATACTTAAACCTCCAAAATATGTGCAAAGTTACAAACAGAATATATATGTAACCATATAAATATAAATATATAAATATGTGTACAGGGAATTTCTGATAAATATTCATTATATACAAGTTATTGCACTGTATCACACTCAGGGTAAAAATAAATAAATAGTCACTTATTATATCCATTATAGATTTGACTGTAAACAAACCTCTCCTTGTTGTGCAAAACACTGCAAAATGTAAACAAATTGAAAATCAACATTATAAATCTCATTCACAGATTTAACTGATAATTTGATAACCATAAATTAATCATAAATAAGCACATATTAGGAGGAATCAATAACAATAGCAACAAGAATTATAATTCATGCAATTCATACTATGCCACTTGCAACATAAAGTACTTATATATATAGCAGCTGAGATGGAATGATTCCTTTTTTGGAAAGTTTTGTGAAGATTCATTAAACGGGTCCAAAGTTACTAGCAAACCCAAAAATGTGCTGTCTCTGGAATAGCAGGCCCAACTACCTAGTGGTGACCAGCACTACCTAATATATTAGGTAGTATACAGAGGTAGAACATAGAACTGAATAGTGATGTATTTACTCCCACTATGGAATTCTATTAATGTTACATGTGATACAATTCTCTTCCCCCCCTTCTGCCACTGGGCATATACACTGGTCCGAAATGGTTTCTTTTGTGTATGGGGGTATATATAAATGAAGATTATCTTGCTGTGCACAAGGAAGCACAACACAACACAAATGTGGGGAGAATTAAAGATGGCCACCTGGCATGTAGATGGCTAACCTACATATTATATCTTTGCATGTCTTATTAATATCTGTCACTTGGCATTCATGCATGAATGTAAATGTAAGTATGGTACAATACCATAGACATTTGCCAACATTTTTAATGTTCCATAATAAGTGGTGTGGCGCACTTATATCGTGAGACATGGTACATTAATGCAGTACAAAGCACAAAATTGTATATTACAACATGGCTGCCACAGAAGTATTGACAAAAGACACTAACATTTGGTTTTGCCCATCTTCTATGCTTTGGTTTGTCTATGTAAATGTGTGGTCTGCAGTAATTCGATGTGTGATCAAGACTGTTCGCAGTCAAAATGCGTAACTCGAGTGTGCACTTTACTTTGCTTTTGGCACACTATATATATATATATATATATATATATATTTCTGTAATTCCTTCGCGTCTTCTCCCCAGCGAAAGTCACGACACCACAGCAGGGTATTTATTCAAAGTTATTTTATTTTCCACACCATCGTGAAAAGTGAGCAACACAGGAAGGTCTACGCGTTTCGGCTCCAATAGCCTTCTACCGGACCATACATTTATTTGTATGCACATATGTGTATGTGTGTGTATCGCCAGTAGGTAGTTATAGTTAGGACCTAGTTTTGATAGGAAAAGCTTTTTTTCTTTTGCCAATATCTTTGGCGCAAATTGACGAATCTTCACGTAATTTTCAAAACTAGTGGGGCGCTCAGGTCATCTCCTGTTTTAAAATTTTCGGGGTCATTCATGAAGCTGGGGCCGAGAAAAAAGGGGGGGAACCTGAACGCTTTTTCTCCATGTTAATTTCCATAGGAAACTGTTGACCCAGCTACAGCCCAAACTGCTGAACGGAATTACACCAAATTTGGCAGAAAGGTAGCTCTTGGTCCAGAGTACACCCTTTTTGTTAAATGATGTAGATCCATTCAGTGTTTGCTGAGAAATTTAAAGAAATTTCAAATTTTATATCTAGAGACGCAAAGGATCTGCAAACCTACCCGATCTCGTGCTTGCAATCTGATTGGCTGCCTACACTTGAAACCAGGTAGTGTTGGCAGCCATCTTGTGACTCGGTTGAACTGAGTCACAAGAAAAAAGGTGAAAATATCTGAAAAGGGGGCAGGGCAGAAACACCCTGACCCCCTGGGCTTGCTCAGGAGGTCCCACCAAGACCCCTGAGGGCCCAAAAAGCTGTTTTTTCAAACTTTTGATGGTATGCGCGCTGGGTGCGTGAATCCCGCTGAAAGTTTTTAAAAAACAAAGTGCGGGCTCCCTCGCTTCATTTCTTTTAAGCCAGGTCCTGGGGGCAATGCCTAATTATGATGTGGGCCTGGGGGGTAATCCCCAGGGTGATAGTTATTAAATGCGGGGGACCGCCACCTCCCCAGGGCTTCATTGATTTTAACAAAGTCTTGGGGGGCTCCTGCCCCCTCCATACAGCCCTGGGGACCACCACCTCACCGGGGATTTATTTGTTCAAAAATGGTGTTGGGGGTATACTCATTAAAAGCGGGGGGCACGGGCCCCCCAGCAGCCCCAGGAACTGCCACCTCCCCAGGGCTAACTTTAAAAATATAGTGTGGGGGGCTCGAGCCCCCCAAACTGCCCCGGGGACTACCACCTCCCCAGGGCACAGATTAATTAAATGCAGGGGTCCGCTGGGGCTTTAAATATGTTGGAAGGGGGCCGCACAGCCCCCCTGTGGATCCCTCCATGGCCCTGGGGACTGCAACCCAAGGCTGGCTCCAGCAATGTCCTGGGGTGCCCACCGCGGGACCTTACAGTTTGCTATGGGATAGCTGGAGCACTGCTCCCGCCATCCCAGACTAGTGCTCAACTAGTGCTAGCAAACTAGTGCTCCACTGTGAACAAGTGAGAGCATTTTGCTCTCACGTGTTAACAGTGGAGCACTTTACTTTTACCTTCAGGGAGCTGCATGTCAGCAGCTCCCTGGGGTTGAAAAGCAATGCTGGCTCCTGCAGGAGGCGGGAGCTGGCCGGTACTGCGGTCCCTAAAGAGATGGCCATGCCCCAGGGGATGGGGTCCCCAGGGCAGAAAATGGCCGGGAGGGTGGCCGCTCAGCCCCCTTCCTTTCTTTTTGTAGAAAAAAAAGGAATGGTCGGATCTCTGGGGATGGGGTCCCCGGGGCCATAATCGGCCTGGGGAGGGGGGCCGCGCGGCTTTCCTCCTTATAAATCAAAATAATAAATATAATGGTGTGGCCCCAGGGGTTGGGGTCCCCGGGGCCGAAATGGCCCTATGGAACTGGGGGGCATTAATTATGTTATTTTCCTCTCGTGGTAGGAGTCGCAACCCTATCGCACCTCTAAGCACGTCCCCCCAGTGTAACATCACAGTGGAATCGTGGCTCCATCTGAAATAAATAATTAAAAACTATCTAATTCAGAAGGTAGTGTTATAGTTGTGAACTTTTTTATAGAGGTAGTGATATTGAACTTCATAAACACATTAAAATTGTCAGACTTTGATATACTATTTAAAATGTAAATTAAAAGTAAATGTTGAAAGGTTATATGTGTTGTAGTACATTGAATTCCTGCTTTTGTTTTGTGGATTTGCAATGGGATGCTGTTTTAGAAAAAGCAGATAACTGATTGGTTGTACATAAACATTGTGTACTCAAAAAATAGGATACATGTTACTTTGCTGAACAAGCATCTTTCTTATTGGTTATAGGCAAAAGTTTGAAAGGTAAAGTAGATAGGATAAGCTAATATTTTGCAAAAGGCAACCACACCTGCCATTTGCATTTGTAAGCTAGTGTGCTGAATTAGAAAATATGGTGAACTTGTGACCTTCTAGTACAGTTGAATGTAGCAGAAAGTGTTACTATGGAAACTAGGATTAACCGAGAATGGGGGAAGGGTTGAAACTTAACTGTGGTTTTAAAATATGAAATGCTAAGTTATATATAAGTGATATGCTACTAAAGTAAGATTTCCAAAATCAGTACTATGTTTAGAAGTGGTATGTTCTTAAAAATAATACTAGTGTTCTTTGAAATAGGTTTTTGAACTCTCGTAAGGGTTTGCGGCTCCATCGTGACGCTGAACTGCGGCACTGCAGTGGAGTCACGACTCCAATAAATTACAGAACTATATTGGGTACTTTTGGAAGAGAGTAATAAAGAGGCAATATTTGTAACCAATAGAAATGGGTTTTAGAATTTGAAAAACTGAAGGGAGCATTTTGATTTGTTACTCACATTCATTTGTATGGAAAAAGAGAGGGAAAGTTTACCATTACTGGTTTTACCTTGTTGAGAGTGGTGCACCACATTTATTGTGTTGAAAAGAAAATCTTTTAGGAGTTTTTGACATTTTCATATTCTGCAATAGTATTTCAAAGGTGAGTTACAAATGTGTAAGGTGTGTTATGTATTGTGTCCCCCAGGCATTCATCCAATCATTCAAGCACTATCCTTGCACTCAACCATTCACTGAGGCACTATGCATGTGCTCATTCTATTACCAAGGTACTACCCATGCACTCATCCAATCTCTCTGGCAATACCCATACACTCATCCAGTCACCCAAGCACTACCCATGCACTCATCCAAACACTAAACCACTACCCATGCACTCATCTAATTACTCAGGCACCTCTCTTCCTCTTGTTGCACTTCTCCTGCCTCTTTCTGCACTTCTCTTGGCTCTTTCTGCACCTCTCTTGCCTCTTTCTGTACATTTCTTTATCTTTCTGCACCTCATTTGCTTGTTTCTGCCCCTCTCTTGCTTGTTTCTTCTCCTCTTGCTTCTTTCTGCACCTTTCTTTCTCTTTCTGCACTTCTCTACCGTCTTTCTGCACTTCTCTTGCTTCTTTATGCACTTCTCTTCCGTCTTTCTGCACCTCTCTTGCTTCTTTCTGTACATCTCTTGCTTCTTTCTGCACTTCTCTTGCTTCTTTCTATACCTTTCTTCCTCTTTTTGCCCTTCTCTTGCCTCTTTCTGCACCTCTCTTGCTTCTTTCTGTACCTCTCTTGCCTCTTTCTGTATTTCTCTTCCCTCTGTCTGGACTTCTGTTGCCTCTTTCTGCACTTCTATGACCTCTTTCTGCACTTCTCTTCCTTCTTTCTGCAACAGTCTTCCTCTATCTGCACTTCTCTTGTTTCTTTCTGCACCTCTCTTGCCTCTTTCTGCACCTCACTTACTTCTTTCTGCACCTCACTCTCTTCTTTCTGCAGCTCTCTTGCTTCTTTCTGTATCTCTCTTGCTTCTTTCTGAACTTCTCTTGCTTCTTTCTGCACTTCTCTTGCTTTTTTCTGTACCTTTCTTCCTTTTTCTGCACCTTATTTCCTCTTTCTGCACCTCTTGCCTCTTTGTGGTAGCTTCTACTATAGGTGGATAAATCCTCTTAGTTCTGTTCTCTCATTCGGTGGCACAGGCAGACACGGGCACGCGCGCATCTGCAGTTTTCTCAAGGATCACCAGAGATGGCGAGGAAGAGGAGGAGGGCAGCCCGGGGACGCCACAGTACAGGCAAGTGGTTTTTAATGTACTTTAATTAATGTAGAATTAATTGTTAATGGGGGTGGGTGGGTGGGTGGCGGTGCGGAGCTGAGTTCCACGAAGTTTGTTCGCAACTCCGTTGTCCTCCGTGTAGCCCTGCTATGCCAACTACGCCCAGGGTTACTATTCAACACTCATGTGCCCTGTTTTATGATCAAAAAGGAATACATACACCTTCTTGTACACAAATTTAGAGAGCATGCAGTCTGAAACACAGGTATTCAACTATTTGTGGGTTTATTTTTATGTATCATGTCACTAGCAAAAGGCACAGACACACGCACTCATGCTTTGAGAAACATGGTGAGACTTACAACAGTGACATGGGAAGGATTGCTGTTTTAAATTTGGCGAGGCACAACATTCTGAGCAGTCGTTGAATAGTGAAGCTGCAAGAGAAAAGTGAGGTTTAAGACATCTTTGCAGAAGGATTAGTTATTAGGCTACTTCGTATGAGTCTGTGGAATGGTACAGTTGATGTAGACTAAATAAATGTAGGTGTCTGCTTGAAATGGGAAGTGCAGTCTCTCAAGTTTAAAGGTCTGCGTGCTCTCGTGACTGAGGTATGTGTCTACTTGTACATGTATGGTCACATGTGTTATACATCTAAAGATGCTAGCTTAAAAATCTGGTAGCTTCTCCTATAGGTGGCGAAATCTTTACCGTTCTGCTCTGTCATTTGTTTGCACAAGCAGACATGTTTTACCTATGTAGGTTTTATAGAGCCCTTCAAATAGACTATTCAATACCCACATGCCCTGTATTACGAGCAGAAAGGAATACATATACAATGGTGTTTATGAAGGAGAAAAGCAAAAGAAAAGACTGTTTATTAGAAGTAACTTTTGTAAAACTTTTACTGGTAAATGGGAGCATACGTCCAGTACTGAGACTTTCTTTAATGAAGAAAGCTATTTTCAAGAGAACACATTGGTACATGTAGCTGATACTAGTGGTCGATGCTATGAGATGAAAGATGGTTCTCCCATTACAAAAGAAAAAATGGTTCCTAGGAATGTGGAAGAAGTAATAGCTGAAGAAGTTGAAGGGAGGCGGACACAAGCTCCTGTATATAACTGGTATTGTAGCAGTATTTGCAGTATTCAACAGGAATCTATTGACATAGTACAAATCGTTTTACGAGAATATATAAAAAAAGGGTTAAACAGAAGATTAAGATGTTACACGGACTAGATCTATGTAAAACAAGAAAATATACCAAGTTGCAAGGTCATTCTCTGGCTTGTTTTTCACGAAAAGTATGCCAAAGTACTTTTCATCATTTAAGAATGTTAGCTGTACACCTCTCTGAAATGCAGAAGTTAGTAAGGAGACTCTACTATGTAAAAGCTCCTGCATTATGTTTAAGTGAAATTAACACAGCTCTTTTGCACGTTTCAGTATCAGATATACAGTTTTGTTTTTTTGGTTCAGAAGAGGAGTGTAGACAAAGTGAGAGTTTGATAAGTGTAGGTGTTGAAGAACAACGGAAAGAGATTAGCATTGATGAGTTTGCATGTGAAATGACAAAGTTTAAGTCAGTTTTGTCTGTATAACCAAACTATGTTTGTATTTGTTGTCAACGTACTCACTATAGAAGTCAAACTAGGAATGTTGATTTATATTTAAAAAGTGAAAAGGAAAACAATGAAAAGTGGCATCAATTTTGTGTTTATTTGTTAGTAGAAGGTCAGATTGAGTTGGCTACTGATCACTTATTTGTGAACACTCTTACAACGATTAGAAGAAAACAAAATTCCAGCTAGAGCAGAATATAACAACTTGGAGTTGGTACCTGTTCCTCAGGAACTGGCAGATTTACACCCATTTGAGGCCATAGATCATATGGAGGCTAAAACAGGTAAGCTGCCACCAACAGATTTACACAGAGGTGTGAAAGGAAGAGTTGTGCACTTACCTTTAGATTTTAAGAAAAACATTTCTTGTAAATGGTGTACCAACAAAGAGTCGAACCATCTGGCTTGAGTTTGTAGATGTTAAACTTCATAAGGCTACAAATATTATTCTGGTACAGAATAATATTTATATGCAAGAAAAAGGTACCCCCTAATTACTTTAAGGTCCAAGAGTAGGGGGAAAAACAACCAAACTGAGACAGAAACCTCTTATCTGACCTATTTCATTTCAACATTGGTAATCACTCAAAAATGACATTTCCCCATAGACAAAATCTCATCACATATTAATTTTTTCTGATTTTATTATTTATCAAAAATACTTATGTTAATTCTTTTATATTTTTTATATATAATTATTTTCTTTTTTTTTACTTCAATATTCGTAAGAAACATTTACAGATACAAGCAAATTCATATAATCATTCATATTAAGTTAGACATTAAAAAATTAACTCTCTCAATTATGGTAACCCCCATACAGAACCATCATACTTCCACTCTCACCTTTCATTCTCTCCAATCATTACTATCAAACATACCAGACAAAAGAGATAACAATAAAATACACAACTTAAGCGGGATCCTACTAACTATTATTTTTTAACATGTTTTTGGATATCAAATTTAACATTCATAAATTTGCTCAGTTGTATCTGACTGATTCTTCTCTCGTATGAGTCTTGGGTAGGATTCCCAGATGTGTAACAGATGGTCTACGCACGTTTCGGTGAAACACTATTTATATCACCTTCATCAGGACCAATAATACATACATTTCTTTGAATATGGATAGTGGCTTGGGGGTTGTTTATGACCCTGATAGTCTAACTACTGGAACCTCCTGGATGGAGTACTCTACTTTCTGTAATCCAGATTCTCTCAGAAGCAGTATGTAAATCTCAGAGCTGCATACATCCTTGTTTCATAATAATGAATAAACGGTGCGATGCCCACTCCAGAGTCGCTAGAACAAGCAATGTCTCTGAAGCTCGTATCGGCGCTTGAACATGCAGAGCTTTCTCCAACGTATGATTAAAACACTGGAGCACTGTGCACAGTAGCGTGATGTATTCACTAAGTTAAAAAAAAAAATCCAAGAATGGGGAAATGTCATTTTTGAGTGATTACCAATGTTGAAATTAAATAGGTCAGATAAGAGGTTTTTGTCTCACAGAATAATATTTATACATAGAATGTAAATGTTAATGAACAGGTAATATGCTTACAAGATGAAACAGAAATTTCAAGTGGCCAAATAGAAAAAGTGGACAAGTCCAGGAGTGAAGAGATTTATGAACATTATACTATACATCCTTTGCATTCCAAAGAAATCATAAGAAACAGTCTGGAATTATTTCAAATGAAGGAAGCAAAGGGAATTCCCATGAGTGTATGGGAAAAAAAGTTTAGAAGCTTGTTGTATTCCACAGCTATTCCCCACTGGAGAAGGTGTACGAATTGATGAGCGAGCTGTACGGATTCCAGCTTCAGAATACCAATGAACAAGATTGTACTCTGAAGATCCAAGATTTTGGTAGGTCATTCCATATATAGTTCATCTTCTGTTTGAAAGCGATTTGTCTGCACTTCCATATGCAGTGAACCACATATTAAAAACAGGAGTTCATCTTCACCATGCTTCAGCAAAAAAATTCATGGACAAGGTTGAATAAAGAGATAAAAATTTAGAATCTCAGTTAATTAATTTGATGGCGTGCCAGCGTGGTACCAATGAATATTGGTATCGTCGTCATGGTGTACTTAAATGCATGTTAAGAAATGTAGGTACTCCTACATGGTTTGTAACACTTAGCTGTAATGAATATGTGTGGGAAGATTTACTTCAATTCCTACAAGAAGCAAATTCAAATGTTAAAATCATTGAATTGAAGACAACTGGAGAACTCTGTTCCTTGGATCCTGTAAATGTGTGCATATATTTTAACCATAGGTTTCAAAATATGATGTAATTTATCTGCAATAAAAACATTCCACCTCTTGGAGAGGTAATTGATTTTTTGGGGCAAAAAGAGTACCAAGCCAGAGGTGCTCTTCACATACACATGCTATTATGATAAAGAATTCACCAAAATTAGGAACTGATAGTGATGAAACTGTTTTGTCTTTCATCGAACAGTATGCTACATGTGCCATTCCAAAAGATGGAGGAGAAAAGAGCTTGAGACAACAAGTTTTACGCTTTCAAAGGCATCGATGTGGGAAATACTATGGATGAAAATACAAATGTAAAGGGAAATTATGTACAAAATGTCATTTTGGATTCCCACGTCCTATAAGTTCTAAAGGAAGAGTAAATAATTTTTTATCAGCAGTAAGACATAAAATAACAGAAGCTTCAAAGTACATTAATGACTGCAATCCAGTTATTTTGAAAATGTGGAATGCAAACATGGATATTCAGTCTGTTTCAGATAATTCAATTGCTGTTGCTCGCTTATGTTACATCATATATTACAAAATCTGAAATAACAGAGATGAAAGAAATGTGGGAAGAAATTTCAGCAGAGAAGATTCTTAGCAAGAAAATGTACAGCTTTAGCTTGAAAATGCTCTCCCATCAAGAAATTGGATCTAATGAATGTTCGGATCGTTTGAGCTCTGCCAGTTTATATGCAAAGTCAAGAGGAATCATTTAGGTAGGTTTAGGTCTTGCTTCCACACGAAATAGATTATTGAAATCTTTACAAGAAATCGAAAACTTAGCACAGAATGAACCAGAAAGTATAGATATTGTTAAAACTAATATGTTGGATACATACTATGTAGATCAACTAAATATTGAAACAACAGAAATATATCTACAAGTGACACAACAGATACAACATGGTTTGCTAAATGAAAAAAAAGAATGCCAATGTTCATCATTTAAACCTATTCTAATGTACATCAGTGGTCAATCTGGAACAGGAAAACGTTTCTTAATTAAAGTTTTGACCAGTTATCTACACAAAACTACAGAATCACATTTATTTTGTGTTGTAACAGCTCCAACTGGATTAGCAGCACACAGTATTATAGGGATTACTTTACATCGATTACTTATGCTACCGGTTGAACATGATAATACATTTCTAATATCAGAAGCTATCTGTAGAAGCTTGTTATGAAGTGTCAAGAGTACCTGTTTTTAAAACACTTGTCCATGAAGACACTAGAAAATCTTTGGGAAGTGTTGGAAATGTGAATATTTGGTTATGTTTTGAATATAAAGAACTGGTTAAGAATATGCAACAAGCAAGTGATGAAGATTATGTAAATATTCTTCAAGACATAAGAATTAGTGTCTTGACGAAACAGGGTAAACAAGCTTTAGAAATTCAGCTACTAAGGAACTTGTTTACAACTGGAAACGCAGCAGCTGAAGTAATGTACAATATGCTTGGAGAAAACAAGTCTATAGTTTGCCTAATGCCTATACTGCAAGAGTGTTCTACATTTAATCAATCACATTTGAAACTGGAAAAACAACAAATAGTGGAAATTGAAGCTATTGATAAAATTGAACACCAGGGAGTGACTATTCTTCTTACAGAGAAACTACAGGCTAAATTGCCTTCTTTGGAAAAGTCTGTGTCTAAAACTGTAGGCTAAGAAAAGACTTTGCATGTATGTATAAACTGTCGGGTAATTTTACTGCATAATTTGAATGTAGAAGAAGGTTTAGGAAATGGAGCAATGGGAAAGATTATTGATTTTGTAAAATTTCAGAATAGAGATGGAATACAATTTTTGATTATAAAATTTGATGAGATTAAAGAGGTAAGACAGATTGGGCATTGTGTTCTGCGTGTTTTGCTTGTAAAAGATTTGTATGTTCACAGACAACAGTTTCCTCTGTCTTTAGCATATGCAGTAACTATTCATAAATCTCAAGGTTTAAGTATAGGCACTGCTTTTGTAAATATTGGAAGTACAGTGTTCGAAGAGGGAATGGCATACTTTGCATTGTCTCGGGTAAGAACATTGTCTGGTTTGTATTTGATAGATTTTGATGAGAAAAAGGTTAGTACTGATGGAAATTGTGTAAGAGAGTACAATTGTTTAAGAAGACTTTATACTCCTGATTTAGGTGAATATCCCATATATGAGAAACGTATAGTGTGTCCAAAATGGATATATGCCAAAGATGAAATTGAGGTTCAAAAAAAGAAAACAAGTGAAGAGAAACTTGAAGGCGTAAAGAAAAATAAAATGGAAACTGTTGATGACATTGTAGGATACCAGTTGGAAAATAGTCCAGGTATCAACTGTTTTTCTAATGTGATTCTGTATGTTGTGTTTTATCTACAAGATCTTCATCATGAAATCATGGGAAATCGTGAAAAAAGATTCTGTTCTTTACTACATCATGTATTTCAACAGTTGGTAAGTGACAAAAGTAAAATGCATACTGTTTCTGGCATTCGGCATCTTTTGGATATATGTACTGGTTCTTTGACATTTACTCTCAATATACAACAAGATGCACAAGAATTTCTAATACTTATGCTTGGAGTATTAGCACATAAAGTAATACAGATTGAAAACTTATTTGGACTAAGTTACAGATGGGATCACAGATGGGATCATAAATGTGAGTGTTGATTTGCTTCTAGCACTGAAATACAAACAGAACGATTCATATACTTGACGATACCAGACTGCAAATCAGTACCTTTTAACAAACTGACAAAAACAGCCAATCAGGACATGAGATGTTCGCATTGTAGATCAGAGATGTTGTCTAGATTACATATAAAGAAATATTTGGAAAATATATGATTTGAATGCTACAACGTTGTAGAGAAAATAGAAGAAACCAAAATGAAAATTTTTAATGCAAGTCAAATATCTATTTCAGGAAGAACTTTTAAGCAGTGGCTATATTTTCCATGATGGACCTACTACAACATCTGGACACTATACTGTGTATTTAAAGTGCAATAAAGGATGGACACATTGCAATGATGCCCACTTGGAATTCAAACCTAGATTGCCTTATGAATTACCAAATTCATATTAATTATTTTGAAGCCAAAGTTTTGAGTGCATCATTCGGCCTATTGGGAAGATGTAAACAAAAAGTAGACAGGAGTGCAAACTATTAGTATTTATAATTAGGGTTTGGATTATTATTTGCACTAATTGATATTACATGTGGAAAATTGTGTTTAAAAGCAAATAGTTTATATATTTGTTGCCTATATTGTACCAGATGTAAATGAGAGTCTACATTTTGGCAAATGTATTTGAGATAAATAATAGAGTTAATGTAGATGAAGGAAGTAACTAACAAAGTGTAGATAGAAAAACAAATAGCTACCCATATTGAAAATGATGCTGTATGCTTATTTTTTTTTTCTACAATCAATTTTTTCCCCGCTGTTCAATGATGATACTACATTGAAATCACTGTGTATGTGTGAAGTTAAGTGGAATCTGAGAACAGCAAAAAAGGGAAACTGAAAATGTTATGTAATTCAAAAGTCATGTTGTGTTCTTAAAAATATGATATTATAGTTTCTGTAATATATTATCATTAAATAACAGTTTTTCTTCTTCTTCTTTATAGTAGCTACTGATGAAGTTTGAAAAGAGTTTTAACGCTGTTTAGGACAATGCTACTCTAAAATAGTTCTACTGAGTAATGTATCTAAATTACTTGAAAGGTAAGAATACATATCATAATATGCATGATAACCTGGAAAAATGTTTAAAATTTAATTCTATGTTAGTTGTTTCTAATATAAATAACGTTCATCCTTTACACTATTTGAAAACTATCATCATATTTCTGAGGAGTAGTATCTTACCTTCTGTCTGCACTTCTGTTTCTTTCTGTAGCTCTCTTACCTCTTTCTGCACCCCTTGCCTCTTTCTCCACCCCTATTCCCTCTTTCTGCACTCCTCTTGCCTCTTTCTGCACCTATGTTCCTTATTTCTGCACTTCTTTTGTTTCTTTCTGCACATCTCTTGCTTCTTTCTGCACCCCATGTGCCTCTTTCTGCACCGCTCTTCCCTCTTGTTGCAACCCTCTTGCCTTTTCTGCACCTCTGTTGGTTCTTTCTGCACTCCTCTTGCTTCTTTCTGCACTCCTTGTGCCTCTTTCACACCCCTCTTCCCTCATTGTGCTCCCCTCTTGCCTCTTTCTGCACCTCTGTTCTTTCTTTCTGCATATCTTTTGTTTCTTTCTGTACCTCTTGCTTCTTTCTGCACCCCTTTTGCCTCTTTTTGCACCCCTCTTGCCTCTTTCTGCACCTCTGTTCCTTCTTTCTGCACTTCTTTTGTTCCTTTCTGCAGCTCTCATGCTTCATTCTGTACCCCCTTGTCTCTTTCTCCACCTCTCTTTCCTCATTCTGCACCCCTGTTGCCCCTTTCTGCACATCCGTTCCTTCATTCTGCACTTCTTTTGGTTCCTTTTGCACATCTCTTGCTTCTTTCTGCACCCCTCATGCCTCTTTCACACCCCTCTTCCCTCTTTGTGCACCCCTCTTGCCTCTTTTTGCACCTCTGTTCTTTCTTTCTGCACTTCTTTTGTTTCTTTCCGTACCTCTTGCTTCTTTCTGCACCCCTTTTGCCTCTTTCTGCACCCCTCTTGCCTCTTTCTGCACCACTGTTCATCTTTCTGCACTTTTTTTGTTTCTTTCTGCAGCTCTCATGCATCTTTCTGTACCCCCTTTCCTCTTTCTCTACCCATCTTCCCCCTTTCTGCACCTCTAACTTCTTTCTGCAACCTTTTGCCTCTTTCGCACCCCTCTTCCCTCTTTCTGCTCCCCTCTTGCCTCTTTCTGCACCTCTGTTCTTTCTTTCTGCACTTCTTTTGTTTCTTTCTGTACCTCTTGCTTCTTTCTGCACCCCGTTTGCCTCTTTCTGCACCCCTCTTACCTCTTTCTGCACCTCTGTTCCTTCTTTCTGCACTTCTTTTGTTTCTTTCTGCAGCTCTCATGCTTCTTTCTGTACCCCCTTGCCTCTTTCTCCACCCCTTTTCCCCCTTTCTGCACCTCTAACTTCTTTCTGCAACCTTTTGCCTCTTTCACACACCTCTTCCCTCTTTGTGCACCCCTCTTGCCACTTTCTGCACCTCTGACTTTCCTTCTGCACTTCTTTTGTTTCTTTCTGTACCTTTTGCTTCTTTCTGCACCCCTTTTGCCTCTTTCTGCACCCCTCTTGCCTCTTTCTGCAACTCTGTTCATCTTTCTGCACTTCTTTTGTTTCTTTCTGCAGCTCTCATGCTTCTTTCTGTACCCCCTTGCCTCTTTCTCCACCCCTCTTCCCCCTTTCTGCACCTCTATCTTTTTCTGCAACCTTTTGCCTCTTTCACACCCCTCTTTCCGCACCCCTCTTGCCTCTTTCTGTACCCTGCTCCTTCTTTCTGCACTTCTTTTGTTTCTTTCTGCACCTCTCACTTCGTTTTGTACCCCTTGCCTCTTTCTCCACCCCTATTCCCTCTTTCTGCACTCCTCTTGCCTCTTTTTGCACCTCTGCTCCTTCTTTCTGCACTTCTTCTGTTTCTTTCTGCAGATCTCTTGCTTCTTTGTGCACCCCTTGCCTCTTTCCCCACCCCTATTCCCTCTTTCTGCACTCCTCTTGCCTCTTTCTGCACCTCTGTTCCTTCTTTCTGCACTTCTTTTGTTTCTTTCTCCACCTCTCACTTCTCTGCAAACTTTTGTCTCTTCTGCACCCTTCTTCCCTCTTTCTACAGCTCTCTTGCTTCTTTCTGCACCCCCTTGCCTCTTTCTCCAGTCATCCACCCTCTTTCTGAACCCCTGTTACCTCTTTCTGCACCTCTGTTCTTTCTTTCTGCACTTTTTTGTTTCTTTCTGCACATCTCTTGCTTCTTTCTGCACCCCTCTTCCCTCTTTCTACACTCCTTTTGCCTCTTTCTGCACCTCTGTTCCTTCTTTATGCTCTTCTTTTGTTTCTTTCTGCATCTCTCCTTTTTGCATCTATGTTGCTTCTTTCTGTACTTAGCTTGCCTCTTTCTCTACCCCTCATCCCTCTTTCTGCAGCTCTGTTGCTTCTTTCTGCACTTCTCTTGCTTCTTTCTGCACCTCTGTCCCTTCTTCCTTCAACCCTTGGGCCTATTTCTGCACCCCTCTTGCCTCTTTCTGCACCTCTGTTCCTTCTTTCTGCTCTTCTTTTGTTTCTTTCTGCACCTCTCACTTCTTTCTGCACCACTTGCCTCTTTCGCCACCCCTTTTCCCTCTTTCTGCCCTCCTCTTGCCTGTCTGCACCTCTGTTCCTTCTTTCTGCACTTCTTCTGTTTCTTTCCGCAGCACACTTGCTTCTTTATGCACCCCTTGCCTCTTTCTCCACCCCTATTCCCTCTTTCTGCACTCCTCTTGCCACTTTCTGCACCTATGTTCCTTCTTTCTGCACTTCTTTTGTTTCTTTCTGCACCTCTCACTTCTCTCTGCAACCTTTTGCCTCTTTCTGCACCCCTCTTCCCTCTTTCTGTAGCTCTCTTGTTTCTTTCAGCACCCCTTGCCTCTTTCTCCATCCATCCACCCTCTTTCTGCACCCCTGTTGCCTCTTTCTGCACCTCTGTTCTTTCTTTCTGCAATTCTTTTGTTTCTTTCTGCACATCTCTTGCTTCTTTGTGCACGCCATGTGCCTCTTTCTGCACTGCTCTTCCCTCTTTTTGCAACCCTCTTGCCTTTTCTGCACCTCTGTTGCTTCTTTCTGCACTCCTCTTGCTTCTTTCTGCACTCCTCGTGCCTCTTTCACACCCCTCTTCCCTCTTTGTGCTCCCCTCTTACCTCTTTCTGCACCTCTGTTCTTTCTTTCTGCACTTCTTTTGTTTCTTTCTGTAACTCTCATGTTTCTTTCTGTACCCCCTTGCCTCTTTCTCCACCCCTCTTTCTTCTTTCTGCACCCCTGTTGCCCCTTTCTACACATCTGTTCCTTCTTTCTGCACTTCTTTTGTTTCGTTCTGCACATCTCTTGCTTCTTTCTGTACCCCTCGTGCCTCTTTCACACCCCTCTTCCCTCTTTGTGCACCCCTCTTGCCTCTTTCTGCACCTCTGTTCTTTCCTTCTGCACTTCTTTTGTTTCTTTCTGTACCTCTTGCTTCTTTCTGCACCCCTTTTGCCTCTTTCTGCACCCCTCTTGCCTCTTTCTGCACCTCTGTTCTTTCCTTCTCCACTTCTTTTGTTTCTTCATGCAGCTCTCATGCTTCTTTCTGTACCCCCTTGACTCTTTCTCCACCCCTCTTCCCCCTTTCTGCACCTCTTACTTCTTTCTGCAACCTTTTGCCTCTTTCTGCACCCCTCTTCCCTGTTTCTGCACCTCTCTTGCTTGTTTCTGCTCTCCTCATGCCTCTTTCACACCCCTCTTCCCGTGCCCCTCTTGCCTCTTTCTGCACCTCTGTTCCTTCTTTCTGCACTTCTTTTGTAACCGTGGGCAATGAACCCTGCTCGTGGAGGTTGCGGAGTTTTGCTAACTACGCATTACATTGAAAACATGGAATTCATGCAAAAACTCCGACACGTAGCGAAGTTAGCTACTGCACCCTCAACCCTTTGATAAAACAACTTTACCTTTACATGCTAAAAAGAATATAACCATAACCAATTCACAAAAGTGATCTTTGAAAATATCAGGCAATGAGAGAGGTGATGATTTTGGGGTCCCCCCTAACCTAGGGGGAGGACCAAGCAGATGCCTTGAACACAAAGAGCATATCATGCTTAACGATTCGTTTGTGGTCCCATCCTCCTAGGACCACCCCAAGCAAAGTTATGGGCAAAAATACAATGCCAGCCAAAGGCCCAGAAAAGCATTATGCGGCGAGATTCTAGAGTGCAGTGAATATTATAGTATTAGCTTTCAGCTGAGCCGGGAGAGCTCAGCTGAATATTATTAGATACTATAATATTCACTGCACTCTAGAATCTCGTCCCATAATGCTTTGCAGGGCCTTTGTTTGGGAATGTATTTTTGCCCATAACTGTGCTTGGGGTGGTGCTAGGAGGATGGGACCACCACTGAATCATTCAGCATGATGTGCTCTTTGTGTTCAAGGCATCTGCTTGGTTCTCTCCCTAGGTTAGGGAGGACCCCAAAATCATCACCTCTCTCACTGCTAGCCATATTTTCATTTTCACTTTTGTGAGATGACTATATGAATTTTAGTATGTAAAAGTAGAGTTACTTGTTGTGTTACAAACGGTATGTGAGGTTTCTGTTTTATTAATTGGGATGAGATGAGGGGAGTTTCATGAACTTGGAGATTTGATAACTACGCAATACAATGAAAACACAGAATTCATGCAAAAACTCTGGAGTTAGCTACTGCACCCACAACCCTCTGATAAAATAAATTTACCTTTACATGCTAAAAAGCATATAACCAATTCCCAAAAGTGAGCTGTAGGAGAGTAGGAGCTGCCTCTTATGTTGCCCCCACTTTTTTTCTGATGTTTACACTGGTTTCTGGCTATAGTCTGGCTGGGTCCCTGCCAATCAGGGCCCCAGCCTCTCTGTTCTCTCTAAATGACTTGGAGTGCACTCTAGGTGCACTAGTGATTGGATACTGTGGTGCCTTATGAGTCCCTAGTATATGGTACCTTAGGTGCCAAGGGCATAGGTACTTCACAGGCCTACCAGGGGCTGCAGCATGTATTATGCCACCCCTGGGAAGCAGACTAAATCTGACACCACAGGCCTGCTACTGCAGCCTGGGTGAGGTGGTGCTAGCAC